>PVKE010002028.1:8318-88712 GCA_004027555.1 Craseonycteris thonglongyai
CCCCCCCCCCCAACACACACAGCCATGCTGAGCTGAGCTCCGGCCGGGGACTGGCCGCGCGCTGCCCGTCCCGGCTCCCGCCCCACCGCGGACCCGCTCGGGGGGCCGCGGCCGCTCGTCCCCTCGGCCGCTGCGCCCGCCCCGGCGCCCCCCGCGCAGGGCCCGGGCCGCGGCGGCGGCGGCGGCGCCCGGCCCCCTCCCCCGGCGCCGGCCAAGTGAGGCGGTGATGCGGACGCTGGCGGCCCCGGCTGCGCCGAGAGCGGAGACACAGGCTCAAGATGGCAGATTCCGACTGAGGCTGGGGGGGCCGAGCTCGCGCGCCGCGATCCCTTCTCCGTTGCCATGAATCGCGGACACCCCGGCCCCGATGGCCCCCGTGTACGAAGGTAAGGGGCGCCCGGCTCGCGGCCCCCGCGCGCCCGGCGCCGCCGCGGCCCCGCAGCTTTGTTCTTCCCGCGGCCCCGCGCCGGCAGCCCCCGGCCCGCAGCCCCACCCCCGGGCCCGCCGGCTCCCCGCCTCTCCCCGGCACCCCCGCCCGCGCCCCGAGAGCACCCGGGACCCGGGATGGCCCAGGATCGCGTTTCCAGGGCGGAGAGGCGGGCGGGGGTGCGAGGTCGCGGCTCCTGCCCGAAGAAAAGAGGCGGGGAGGGGGCGCCGGGGAAGCGCCCGATCGCCGGCCGTGCTTCTCGTTCCCCGCGGGGAGTGGAGGTGACGCGGTCCAGCCTTCGCGCCCCGGGCCCGCGAGGACGACCCCCCGGGGTGCGGTGCTTTGCACGCCGTCCTCGCAGCGCCCCGCCCGCTGCTCACTCCCACCCCGCGCTCCTTTATTCCTCGCGAGCCCCCCGGTTTGGGGCGGCTGGGTGAGGAGGGTCGAGCGGAAAAGTCCATTTCAGACCCGGGCAGAACAATGAAACGCGCTAGCCTCTCCCCGCGTTGGACAGGGAGCGGGTAGGCTAGGTTTTCAAGTCGGGGAGGCGGCCGAGACGTGCTCCCGGTGGGTCCGGGGACACCTGCGTGGCGCACCTCACCTGGCGCAGGGGCGTCTGTCCTCGTCCGCCCGCCGGCGGGAGGGGGGCAGGAGCGCTGCCTCTCCCTGGCGCCCCCCGGCTCTCGTGTCCCTCCAGTCGGCTCGGTCAGCCTCCAGCCAGGCATCACACCAGATCAACTAAGTTTTTACACTTCGGCTTGTGTGTGTGTGTGCTTGTAGCAGGAGGGATTTTCAGCCCCAGTGTGCCTGATTTTTCAGTCATGTCATCGTGAAAATGTTTTTCTCGTGAAATCATTGGGATAGCGGCCTTTCCATACTTTTAGCGCCCCTCCATCTGGCTCTCTTTCGGTTTTGTCCCGATAGTCTGCGGATGAAACAGCAAATGAGAGGGTAAGGGGTCTGTGTGGCAGAGAGCGCAGGGGCGAGGAGAGGAGGTTTTAATCCTCCTATAAATGCAGGGAACAGTGGTGCCAGTGAAACAGGGAACGCATTAATAGTTTTATCTCTGTTGTAAGAGGCAGATTAAAAAAAGAACTTATCTGAAAAGAAAATCTGTTATTAGTTCCAGGGCTCCAAATGAATTAGGTTTCTGGGTGGAATAAAGTTACCAGTCAGGCCCTGGATAACGAGGCTGTAAATAACCTATGGACTGTAAATATTTTTTTTCAGACTCTGTTGGAAACAAAGGGGCTGTTTAGAAGGCAACAGAGAGATGTTATTCCAGGGGCTTTCCTCTTTGATTCTGAAGAACACAAGGTCCATTTAACCATTTGACAAAACAAAACGAAATTTCTGCTCACTCCACCACGCGGAATAAAACGAACTGGTGGCTCTGTGAACATGCTAGGAGGACCCATGTTGGGCATTCATTGTTCGTCTGTGTCTATGGGAGGGGGCTACAGTCAATGCTCCCACTGTCTATGGAGTGTTAAAATGAAACAATTTTCTCTTTATTAAGTAACCTCCTTGAGACTCCCTCTGCTGGACACTCCGGGTGAGCATTAGAGAAGGAACTTGGCATTGAATTCAGAACTGTATAGTAACCGGCTGCTTTCCCTTTCACAAGGGGCTGGGTATGCGGGTTGGGATGTATTTTGTCAACTTCGTAGAAAGCCATTTTGGGAATTGTGTTGTTCTCCTTTCATTCTTAATCCTTGTGGAATGTAAGCCATACCCCTGAGGCTAAGACTGGGCACTCCTGTTCTTACTAGGGTGTTCTTTAGTGCTTTACACCAGATAAAGGACTGTGGGTGTGTAAGGTGTTACGGTTTAAGTATAATCAGGGATCTCAAAGGTCTCAGGAGCACAGTTTTTATAGCACACTGTTTTTATTTGCAAGCCTTTCCTCCCTGTCCCAGGTGAGCACCCTAGTCACTTCCTTCAATCCTGGGTTTCACTCCATGTGGTCCGTGTGCTGTCTTAATTATTTCTATGCTTTGTACCCTTTGATTCTGCAGAGTTTCTCTGTGCATCCCTATAATTCTTTTCCTAGAGTTCCTCCCCTCCCCTCCTCAACCAGTTCACCATCACTCTGCACGAGCCCAGGCCTGGGGCTTGTTGAAAGGGACTGTTGGCCTTGCTCTAAAACCGACAAGTGACCTATAATCAAAGATTGTATTGCTGGAACCTCTCTTCACTAACTGTGATGAGTGCTTTTGAGACTCCACTGACCTCCTTTTCCCCCCCTTGGTGACATCCTCTGCATTCTGTGGACCTGACTTTTACCATATCCTGATCTGAACACATGGTCTCCCTGAGTGTGTCCTAGAGAAGCAAGGCTTTCCTGTGGAATTCTCCCAAAACAGAGATTTCCTATAGTTTTCGAGTTACTAAAAAAATCGAACTCGGTGTTCTTCTCAGGAGACATATAATGACAGGTGAAGCATTTAATCTGGAATTCAAGAGTGAACTCATTTGTTTAAATGGGATAGAGTTGCCCCAGGTTAGGATATTGGTCAAAGGCCTGAAAGCACCAGTGGAACATTCTGAACTGCCAAATAGATATTTAGAGAGAAATACTGTCTTTGAAACAGGGTATGTTTGATAATACAAGTTAATGGGTGGCAAGGTGTAGTCTTCCACAATTTGCTGCTAAGGATAGGTTTATAAAAAGCACATTAGTTTTCAGTGGCTTGGTACTGATCAAGTTAAACTTCTTTAAAAAGGTTTATTTTCTTTGAAAGATTAAACATTCGCCTTACAATTGTTGTTTACTCCATCAACTTGCTTAGCAAGACTGTTTTTAATATGTAGTACAAAGGCCAACCACAGAAGCTGTCTATGGCCACAGGTTCTGCAGAAGAGGATCCTAAATTCCAACTTAATTACAATCTGCTGTACCTGAGATGAGCCATGTTGATTAGTATTGGCTTACCCAGTCAGACTTCCCAAAACTATAAGGCTGAAATCTCTCATCAGAGGGGCTAAACACACCTACCAAGATGCCTACCAAGAAATGGATTCTGAATCATCTTCCATTAAAAGAATTTGATGACACATGTTCCAAAATATCTTTTCCTGTGTTTATGTTTTATATTTTTAAAATGAGTTAAGCACAAATATTGTTTTCTCTCTCCACACTTGAATAGTGAATCAGGCCTCATTAATTTTTTTTTTTTTTAAAGATTTACTTTATTGTTTTTGACAGAGACAGAGAGAAGGGGGAGGGCCCAGAGCAGTCTCCATAGTTGTACATCATCAGTTTTTGACATGGTTTCATTCCACACAGGTGGGTGGGGGCTGCACAGGTCAGGAACTGGGCGGGGGGCCTACCCACATGGGAGGCACGCCACTGAGAGCTGGGGGCTGAACTGGGGGTGGGTGGAGGTGAGAACTGAGCTGGGCACCTCCTGCATGGGAAGCACACCCCAGTCCAGCATATGGGTCTGCACAGGCTGGGGCCAGGATTTGATCCTCTGTCCTCAGGGCTGTAAAGCAAGCGCTTAACCTGCTAAGCCATCCTGGCTTCCCAACTCAATAGTTTTTATCTTCAATTACAAATAGTGTGGTACAATATTTGCATCAGTGAAACCTGTGCTTCGTCTAGCTGTATGACTTTGGGCATGCTACTTCACTTCTCTGAGCTTTTTTTTTTTTTTTTTTTTTTTTTTTGATGCCTTATTGGATTGTGTGAGGACACAGCTAGAAACAAGTACATGTTAAGTGCCTGGCTGTAGCAAGCATTTTCTCAGTGCATGTTAAATCCCTCTATCTTTTGAGCCGCTTACAGTCACGAAGACTCCAGGGAAAGAATAACCCACAAATAATTTAGAAAACCAATAATAGCAACATTTCAATTATTAATCTCCTGCTATTCCTTTTTCAGTTTGGGACCAGCAACAATAAACCCCCTCTGGCCACAGAAGAAAGAGCCTTTTCTGACCCCCTGTGTAACCTTTCCTGATTCTTGATTCCCACTGAGTTGCTGCTGATTTCAGGTAGAGAATTTCTCTTCTATAGAAAAACAACTTTAAAAGTGAGGAAACAACCCGTTAGAGCAGAGTTTCAGGGGCTGCAGCTGCTCCTCTGGGAAAGTCTCACAAAGTCTGAAAGCTATAACCTTTGCCCTTAACCAGGACCCGTTCCTAACTCAGGCAGCAGGCAGGGAAAGGGAGCACCCAGAACTGGTCCATTAAGGGCCTCCTCACAGGGAGGCCCCCGCCCACCCGCAAGCCAGCGTCTGGCTCATCGAGTGCTCAACATAATTTCCCTGCTAAAGAAATTTGGTGCTTTATGCAAGTACGGCCGCTCAGATTCTTCGTATTTATTATGTTTTGTTTTTTGTTTTTCATTTCTCTCTTTCTTCCTTGGGGAACCACTTTTGAGGTTTAGATGCAAGTAAGTAGTGATGATGAAGAGGGTGTGATATGTGAACCTTTTTTATTGTTCTCTGAACACGTAATTTGCCCATGCTTTCTGGTAGTCTTATGATGACAATTCAGACACCTCAGGTTGCTATCAAAGACAGGATTCAGAATAATGCTAGCAGACCTTTCTGTAACCATGATAGCATGTGAGCTTGAAAGGCCCAAGCTGGTAAGAGGTCATTTCTCAGGGCAATACCCTATTGGGGAGAAAAAGGAAATTGAAAACCTGGAGTATAGGAAGGTCTGTATTTTTCATCTGAAAGAAACTGAGATACCTGAAGTTCATGGCGATAATTGTGGCTTAGACCCCACTTAGGTTGTGCTACTACACACTCTACCCACATCAACTCACTTGTCCTCTTAGCAGACTCATGAGGCAGGCACCGTCTGCTTTACAGACAGGGCACATCGTTAATGCATTCATTTAACAAACACTTATGTAGGGTCCTTGTCTTTGAGGGGCTCAGCGGGTATGGGAAGTGAAAGTCAAAACTTAACATGGGCTCACCAGCCTGTGGTCTGACCGAGGATGAATTGCTTTTTCATGTGCATGCCAGTTCTGAATTCTTAAGTGCTAGTGTTTCTTGAGGTGTAAAGAGAAGACCCCATTTCCCTGTTTTCTCTTGAAATATTTTCTTTATTTGGAATCAAAAAGTATTTCTGAACATAGAAAATACTATGAATTTCCATAGAAATTACCACCTCTAATTTGCAGAAGATTCCGTCTTCCTCTTTCATTGCTTACATTTTATATCCTTGTAAATGCAAATATGTTTCTAATTTGCACATGCTGCTTGGAGCCTTTTTGGTTTTGGTATTTAGCAATACAGGTTCTGTTGCCAATGGACCCTTGCATCTTCTATGGCAGTTGGAAGATTAATTCCTGGTTTTTCTGCCTGGCTGAGATCTTGAACTTCAGGTAGTTCTGTGGTACTTATTGGTAGGGATATAGATCAGGTGGTCACGCAGCAGATCACTCAGGGAAAGGATCTGAGGAAGAAGAAATGCCAGTTCTGCCTCTTGGGAGCATGGAGCCCAGAGCAGAAGAGAACCTGGGAGAGATGTAGTTCACCCTGCTGTCTTCTGGAAGGTGAATATCTGTGACTTGAAATTGTCAGTTCATCAGAAAAAAAAAATTTTTTTCCCGGAAAGGCCACACTAGGAACTCCCTCAGTGACCAATTTCCACTATTCTGTTAACCTGATTGTCGAGAGACTCTTGGGCCGGCCTGAAATCTCTCCTGCTGTCATTCAAACCTGTTTTCTTTCACTCAGTTCCTTTCTCTAAAATCTTTCATATACTTGAAGATAATGACTGGGTCGCTCTAGTTTTTTCCTCGTAGAGCATGTTTTGTGTTCTCTCCCTGCTCTGAAGTTGCTCTGGTTTCTCCACATTAAAAACAAATGGTGGTGATCAAAACTGAACACAGTTCTTTAATAATGGTCTCATTAGTACAGTGTATACAAGAAAAACAACTTCAGGGTTCTTGCATCATTGTGAACCCCTAGAGGGCAAGAACCAAATCTGATTCATCTCTGTATCCCCCACAGAAGCTCTGCAGTTCCTTAAACCTAGTAGGAGCTTCTTAAATATATGTTGAATTGACTCCTTTAATATATCCTAGAAATAACTGACATTGTACCAGCCTTAGATTGATGGCTCATGGTTACCTTGCTTTCACCTCGATCCTGAGTATTTTTCTTGTACCCATGTCTAGGTGCCCCTCACTCCAACAGTGCCATCTTCTGCTTGTCTCTTTGAATCTAGACTTCTTCACTTTGAATTTCACCCCTCTACTTTCAGCTCTTTTAGAACCTTAATTTTCTACAGATCTGACAAACAGAATGCAGAGAACATAGTCTAAAAATGTTGAACTATTCTTGAAAGAAGAGGAGAGAGCACACAGGAAAATCTTGATGATTCAGTGTAATATCAGTTTATCCAGGTTTAGAAAGGACATTTTGTCAAATTCTTTACAGATTCTGAGTCAGCTAAAGCTGTACCTGTTTTACAGGGTTCTCTGAGGTGAGTAAGCCAGGTGTCATGAGCGTGGTTACGAGTCAGACTCGCAGTGGGAATTCCTCCCTCTCTTTGGCTGAAAGCCAGTGGTGGCAAAGGCAAGGGACATGGACAAAGCCATTCAGTTTATGATCCTCTAACGGATGACTTTGCCATTGGAAAGTAATCTAGTCAAGTAGTTGCCAATAAAAAAAGGAGCAAGCCTTTCAAATTGCAAAATAATTTTAATTTTGCAATTTTACAGCCACTTACTTATATTTCTAAACACGGCATTGAACAGATTTGTATTGTTTTTTGAAAGTGGTCTGTTTTAGCAATTCTTGCCTAACTTCTTTTGCTCTAATAGGTTCTGATTAATTAAATGTCACTGAGTTTAAGCAGAATTAAGATTGATTCATTCTTGTATGTGCTACTGCTGTAGAGTTTATAAAACCTTTGTTGTCACACTAAGCATGCAGTCTAGTGTAGGAGTGGATATGGCATCTGCCCGGGGTTGCACTCCCCTTCTCAGGGAGGGAGAACCTGCCAGAACATTGGGTGCAAAAAGCACTTTCAGTTCATGCAGGTACAGATTGCATCCTGATGAAATGAAGTTTGTTCCTGTATTTTACCATCTTCCTCCATATCAGTCAATATTACCTCATTGATTTAACCTATGAAATTGTTATTCACGATGTAAAAAGATTTTTCCAAGGGCATATCCTAGGAAAAGTGATCCATCGTTCCAGTTCTACATAGAACTTTTCATTTCAAAGCACTAAAGAAGCGCATTCGAATGGTATGTGTTCCTGGAATTCTGTTGAAAGTCATATGCTAAGGAAATTTGGACAGCTCTGGCTCACTGCTGGCTGTGGAATTGTGCTCTTTTATTTTTTTATTCCTCTAATGAGGAATTTATAGGCTCACTAAAGCCAGCCTGTAACACTCTTGAAATTGTGCAGAGGATCCGTGTTACACCCTCCTGAGTTCTGTGTAACTGCGCCTGTGCGCCAGACTAGCTGATAGCAGGAGCTTCTGCAAGGAAGCACGTTTCAGGGGACTCTTAAGGGAGGGGGTGGCACTCAAGCATTGGCTTTATCCTCTGCACCACGACGTCTGCAGCTCCAGCACAGTATGGTTACTGTCATTCATTAAGCGTGACCTGCTCCACCAGGAAGAGGTTAATCAATATTCATTATGTTCTGTTAACTGAGACTGGGAGGGTCTCTAATGTATCAGAGAAATGTTTCCATTAGAAAATGCTTAAAATTTAAAATAAAGAAACTCTTCATTTGATTACACCATGACTTACTCCAGGAAGGATTTGGGTTATGTTTCTGTAGGAGGGGGATTAATGTATGTAGATCAGTTTTGTGGAGCAGCTGATTTCCAAGGATGTCGCATAAACGAGGTATTCCTATATGAAGAGACAACAGGAACAGTCAGGTTCTTGTGCAGGCTTAACAAGGTGAATAAGCAGAGTGTATAATGGAATTAATCTGCAAAGTAATTTTTGCTTGGCTGGCGTGGAAAGCACAAAATAGACCAGCAGATGAGAACAGTGAGTGTTTGGGATCCGTGGTTAAAAGGTTTAAAAGAGGATCTAGGGGAAGCCGGAATGGCTCAGTGGGTTGGGTGCTCGCTTTGCAGCGCCGGGGACCGGGGATCGAATCCCAGTCCCGGCCCTGGCCCGTGTGGACCCATATGCTGGGCTGGGGAGCTCCCCCAGTTCAGTTCTCTCTCTGTCTCTCACTCTCTCTCTGTCAAAACCTATTAAAATAAATAAATAAATAAATAAATAAATAAATAAAATACCAATGAACAACAAAAAAAAAATGTTTAAAAAGAGGATCTAATTCAAGAGACATTTTTTGGTGTGGAGGGAGCAGGGGACATATAGTCACAATGCTACTTGAACAAGGTAATTTTTCCTGGCCTGGATGTACTAGGAGGAATGAGGCAGCCTGTGGGTGGGCCATGCTGGGAGGTCATGTGGTATGGTAGAAGGCATGACCGCCGTGGCGATGGAACTGGGCTGTCATTGGGGTCACATAGGAGAACATGTGGAGAGCACCCTTATCAGCATGCCTGACCCAGGGGTTCAATAAATATTTGTTCCTTTAGGATCAGGACAGGTTGCTGGTATTGGCAATACTATGACATGTATTTGGCTTCTTATAGGCTTTCTCATATTCCACCTAGGGATCACATTATCTCAGGATCTTATTGGGTCACAGTGTAACCCAAGTGGGGTCTTCACACATTCGTATTAACCTTTGGCAGCCCAGAGCAGTGAGGCGGCTGCCTCAGGTCCCCCAGGAGGCTTGGGCGGTGGGGCTGGGCTCTTGCCTCCGGGGCCTTGCCACATAAAGCCTCAGCGCCAGGTAGGGCTTCCCTGGGCTTGGGGTGGCAGCCTCCCTGCGTGGCTGTCAGAGCCAGGAGGTTCTTCCTCGGATCCATAAGGGAGCGACTGGGTTGTCCTCCTGCGTCCCCTTGCAGCCATAGTGCCTCGTGGAGCCCATCCAAGGGGAGGAAGTTCCCCTTTCCCAAGGAAAGCAAGGCCACATGCTCCCCACTTCCGTGTTTAGAGAGTCTTCTGTCAGGGAGTTGTTCCTTAAGTTTCCCTGAGAAAGTTTGCAGCTTATCACCACAAGGTACTTGTTAACAGACAAACAAACAAATCACAGAAGAGAGACCAGTGCAGTAGGAATGAGTTTCACAGACCCTCAGAGCACCTTTCAGTCAAGTGGCTTTAAAAAAAATGCTGACTTTTAAGACATTCTGACCCCAAATTGGATCCTTTTGGTGTGCTCCGTGTCTTGGGCAGCTCCTGACCTGCCTTGAAGACATCCATCCAGAATAGCAGCCCATCAAAGTATCTGAACACACAGACTTACACACTGAGGGATGGGCTTCCCTTGACATTGGTGAATCTTGGGACGAGAGTGCAAAGCAAAGCTCGCAGCCTGCGACACACCAATTCTCTTCCCCTGGTCTGTGTGTCCGTGCTAGACACTTCCACCTCCTTGGTGCCTGGGAGTACCTCTGGGCTACCTGCTCAGGCCCATGTGTGGACCCACAGGCCCTGGAAGGACCGGAAGTGGCCATGAGGCCTTTTGGGACAGGGATTCCCAGGAGCCCAGAGCATGGTCTGGGAGTAGGCGTACCTTGTGACCCTGGGGACCCCTCTCCCCTTGAGGAGTGGTATAGTTGGCACCTTGAAAGAATGGGGTCCAGGCCAGGGCATCTGTTGCCCTGTTCTAAGGGCAATTCTGATAAGGGGACTTGTTGTAAAAATCTTGGGCAACAAAATCCACCTTGAAATGTTTCCTGTTTATACAGGTCATGCCTGGTGATTGTTTCACTGGACACCCTGCTCTCCTTTCTTTTTCCCTCCTCAGCCTGGGTCTTATACTTAGGGCTGCTCCATAAAGCGTAATCGATGGAACTGACCTCTTTCCTACTGCCTGCTCAGGAAAGCTCAGTAACCAGTATGTTCGTGCCACAATGAAACTTAACAGAGAGCCTAGTGATTCAGACAGCTTTCTTGTTTCATTATTTCAGCCACTGACATACACAACGTCTCCTACAACTGTGCTTTCTTGATGTCATCTCACCTCTGCTTCTACTTATTTCCCACCCATCCGACCCACAGCCAGACTCCTTTACCTCACTGTTTATTCTTTGGCTTTGTGTATCTTGGCTGTGTGTTTGCCTTGTTACACTTGTAGGTGTGAGGGTCTAGGTGGAGATACACGTTTGGTATATTTGTGAAGGGAACTGTTTTGGAGAAGTGGTTCTCCAACTTGGGCGATCATCAGTCAGTCACCTGGAGTGCTTGTTAAAAGAGCTGTCTGGGCCCTGCCTTCAGAGTTTCTGTTCCAGCAGGTCTGGGGTGGAGCTAAAGGGTTGGCATTTCTAATTGAGAACCTCTGTTTGGGAAGAATACATGCAGAATGAAAAACCATTAAATACTTAAAATCAGACTTTTGTTAAGAAAATAAAATTTATTGGGGTGACATTGGTTAATAAAATTATATAGGTTTTGATTAAAACTTCCCTTGGATCTGTAAGAGTCAAAGACTTGGCATTAGCATTATTTGCAGCTCAGCTGCCTTTTGTGGCCATGAACTAGTTGAAGCCATAGGACATTGTGTAGATTCGGCTTCCAGCCTTCCTGCTTCCAGGACAGACGAGTCCCCAAAATGCAGGAACCGCTCTCTTGTTCTTTCAGAGCCAGTCCGTAGTTCGGCCTTGGGGTCCCAGGATAGAGTGGGCAGATATCATACAATAATTATATATATTATTGTTAACTAACAAAGAGCTCTGATTTTCTCCATTTCCAGAAGAGGAAATTGAAGCTTGAGATACTAAACAGTATGTGCAAGGCCTCATACACTTGAACCCCACCTGACACCAAAGCATGCTTTTGTCCTGCCTGGCAGGCTGGCGGGCCCCTCGCAGGTCTGTGCACAGGCAGCAAGGAGATAGCTGGGAGCCTCCTGGGGACAGGGCAGCCACGATGGTGCTGGAGTGTTACTGTCGCACGCGTTTCCCCAGGGCTCTGCTGTCGCGCTTTCCGCCTCTTCATGGAGCAGGATCACGGGAGTGGACGTAAAGCATCTAGCCCCGTGGAGGGATACAGTGAAGGGCAGCCAACCCACGAACCCCGTTTGAGCAGCAAAACAGATAAAACATCTGAGAATCATCTGAGACCCTCAAGAATAAAATGTTATGAAAAGATGTTAGTAACAGCTAATACTTCGTCAAGCCCTAGCTATTGGTAATTCTATTCTGAGGTTTCACATACATTTGTTGAGTCTTTGCCGTAATGCTGCAAGGGAGGTTCTGCTGCAGTTGTGGTTTATAGAAGCACAGGGAGGTTTTGCAACCTGGAAGTGGCCAGAATTGAGACTGACCCCAGGCAGCCTGGATCCAAAGCTTGCACCCCTGACCACCAGGCTTTGGCTACAAGGTGGGTTGTCTTCCCAGTCCATTCTTAAATAAGGGAGTAAAATTTGCAAATATGTTCTTTGGTTCTTTTCCAAATGTAAGTGTTCTTTGTTTCAATAAAAATCTGAATGAATGTTTTAAAAATTGTGAAACTTATTTCTGTTTGTCTTCTTGAAAGATAAGGAGGTGCACATAGAATAGTCAGGTCTGAAAGATAAAGAGTAGTGAAGGGGCTAGTGCTACCCATGTGTCAAACCATAAAGCTTCCAGTTTGGCGTGAAGTTGGACACACCCATCCGTAGGGCAGAATAGGTGAGCCAGGCTAATAGCCCTGTTGTCTGTGAGCACTTACGGGATGAAGTAGTGGGGAGAGGAAACCCTGTTGTACACATGGGAATGGGGCCATGTGATAGTCTGAAAAACCTCAATGGATATTATACCTCTCACATCATTATTCCAACATAAAATCTACATGGTTAAAATGTTACATTCAACAAAAGTCTGTTGAGCATGTTCAGTGAGCCAGGAGCTGGTCTGGATGCTGGGTGGAAGCAATGAGCAAAACAGATGAAAACCCCTACCCTGAAGCAGTGTGCATTTCAGTAGATAAAGGTAAATAATCCATTTTTTAAAAGCTTGAACTAAATAGAGGTGGTATTAAATGTCTAGAGGGGTTGAAATTTCTAAGCTTAGACTCTGTAGAAGAAATCACAAGAGGAAAATATCAATAGTTTTTCAGTGTAACATTTCCCAAGTGTTAAGGTTATTTCTGGTTTTCCTCTCATGAATTATTTCTGTGTTATTTAATGAAACATTAAGGGGTATCTGAATTTTAGGATAAGTTCTCCAAAGTAGAATAACTAGGTCAAGGGGTGTGAACATTTATTGGGTTCTATTATACTACCAGATGACAATCCTCCCCAAAGTGTTCTTACAGTAAACAAATCAAAACACCAAGATAAAGATTTAATTTCACCCACCTGTTAATGCAGGAAGGAACAGAGTTCCTCACTGCTCTCAGGCCTGGGCCCTCTCTGATAAGACATGTAATTTCCAAGGGCTTTCACCACCATCTCTGCATGTCAGCGACTCCCAGAGTTCGAGTTTACCTAGACTTCTTCTTTGGGCTCCAGTCATAAAGCCAACAATCTCCTTGGCATCTCTGGATATCTCCCAGGCATCTGAAGCTTGGTGTACAAAGAAAAATGTCTTGGTTAACCCTCTGAAATATGTACCTTCCAGAGTTCTTCATTTCCATAAATGGCATATTCTTCCACATACTCATTTACATCAGAAACCTGAGTCATCCTTGACTTTGTTTTATTTCACATTTAATCCACCACTGATTTTTTGGGTTGTTTTTTTTTTTGCCCCCTAAATATAAAACATTCTTGTTTTTTGCTACAGTTATGTTCTTTAAAGCCACAAACTGAATTAATGAATATTGAACCATTGGACCTAGGTTAGTGTCCTGTGATCCTCTGGCCAGTTTAATCAACTGATCAAAACATAACTTTGTCTTTGTGTGTTTCTGTTTATAGACACCTTATTTAATATATATTGGTGATTCATTAACATTGAACTCACAGCTTATACTATTTACATACAGCTCATGCCTGAATTAAGCTTACTAGTACATGTATTTTTCCATAAGGCGAATAAATCACAGCCTTTTTGTGCTTAAAAACTCTAGATAGCCCTTCTGCACTGTGCTTGGGGGTCATTTTTTAATGCTCAACAATGAACACATGTGAAAAACATGGTACTAAGTAGACTGTGGAAAGTAGACTTGACTTACCATAGAGAAGCTGAAATGAGAAGCTGAAATAAGAAGGCAGAGCATAACCTTATTCGACCTCAGCTGGGAACAACCTAAATTTTTCCCTGTGGCTGCGCATGCCAGGGAGTGACTACTGCAAGCACCCTTGTCATTCGATTTACAGGTTACAAATTTCAGTGCATCTGTGATCACAAACATGGAATCAAGTGTATATGGTGAACCTGTTCGTTTCTTTCTTGACTGCTGTCTTGGCGTTCACTGGTCAGCAAACTCGTTATGTAAAGGGCCAGATAGTAGTTACTTTAGGGTTTGGGGGCCAAAGGGACTGTGTTGTGATTACTCACCTCGGCATTTGTGAAAGCAACTATAGATAATACATAAGTGAGTAGGTGGGTCTGTGTTCCAATAAAACTTTATTTACAAAAACAGGCTTTGGGCTGGATTGGCCCTCAGGCTGTAGTTTGGACGCTTGTACCCTAGTCTAACCCCCCAGTAAGGTCTCATCTGGACTGCCTTCCTGACCTATCCCCCTACATCAATTCTTGAGTCTCCTGCCAATTTCCATGGCGATTCTAAGTATAGATTAGATCTGATCACTCCCACTTCAGATTTCCAACTGCTTCCCATCACTCTTCCAGTAAAACCCCGAATCCGGAATGTCATGGCCACCACACGGCCCCCGCTTACGTCTCCCATCTCATTTAGGCCAGCCTTCCCCTCTACCCCTTCCTGGCCTCTTACCACGTCTATGACTGTTCCCAGCTGTTTCCTGCTCCAGCGCCTTTACAGACTCCCTGCCTGGCCGTTACTCACTCTGCAGTCATAAGCGAAATGTCATTTCCCCCAGCATACATTAGAGCCGCCTCTTCTCATCCCCCTGTTCTTGGCCTTCATAGCACTTAGAGCTTTACGGAACCATTTATTAGGGTGTATTTGTTTTCGGCCTGTCTCCTCACTAGACTGTAAGCTCTGTGAAGATGGGGATGTGTCTGTGTTCTGTTGCCTCCAGACACATTGTAGAAACTTCCTAAAACTTGTTGAATCATCAAATGATTGTACAACATACAATAGTTATGTTTATGCAGGTCATTGTATGAAGCTACAATAGAGAAACCTGAAAAAGTCACCCATTCAGAGCATATAATATATCTTCTAAGATTGAGAGTGATGATTAGAGAGAAAAGTCATCCCGATAAGGGAGTTCATAAATGGGTGTGACTGTGTCTTTATTGTCAAGGGGCGATGCTGCCAACAGTTGTATCTAGTCTAGTGTTTCCTCCCTGGGACTTGAGTGCTTTGTTAAATCCTATTAGTCTCCCTTTTCTCCTACAGGTTTTTTGAACTTTGCTGGTAATGTTCTCTTGCAGCACAGTGGGGTAAAGTGCTTGAGGAGGCATTTTGGTACCACGTTTAAAAATTGGCTTGAATTTCTTCTCTTACTGTCACCCCACCCCTCTGAGACCATAGCTATGACTTTATTAGTTTTTTTCTACAGCATTGCCATAGTCTGGGGGAGAAATCTTTGATTTGTCAGAATTATTTTAGCAGTTAAGTCTAAATTTGAGATTGTTCCCAAGTTATTTTAAGAATCCTGTGTAGAGGGGCAGACCACTTAGCATAGTTTAGAAATATAATACGTTGTTTCCTAAGTGTTCTTTTGTAGACTAGCAATGGTGTAAAGTCTTTTTAACTTTCAAAAAATTGAAACACCACTTGTGCATTAGAAAATAAAGGCAAGCAGACACACACATACACACACATTCTTTGTCTTTCTCCAGAGCCTTTCACTATGCACATATGTACAAATGCTTTTTTAAACCAAAATGACATGTTACTGTTTTGCAATCTGCTTTTTCCAGTGAACAATTTCCAACTTTGCATTTCAGTAAAGTTCATTTCATTTCATTCCTTGTCCATATTCACATTTCCATAATTGGCCTCCAAATGTCCTTTGAAGCCAGCTTGTTGAAATTGGTATCTAATTGAGGGCCATGAGCTGCATCTGGTTGTAACTTCCTTTTCGTCTCTCAACCTGGCACAGTCTCACTGAAGAAATGGGTCAGTTGCCTGTTGAAGTTGTCACCTTCCAGATGTGTGGGGTTGCTTTCTTAGGGCAGTGCTGAGCTTCATTATCCATCTCCTGTATTGTCGGTATCTAAGGGCTTGACAGATTCATGTTCATCATTTTTGGGGGTAGAATGTCCCAGAGGTGATTTTGTACATTTCAGTTACCTTCCAGTGACTCACAGTTAGTGAGGTGACAATTGACCCCCTGGATTAGGGTTCTGGCAGCTTGAACCTGTTCCATTTTTCTCCCTTGAGACAAAAAAGTGATCTGTATGGCATAACTTTAGCCTAGAGACCATTTACTAAATGGTGCTAGCAACAAATGTTAATTCTTGCCTGAACTCAGGAATTCATTAGGTTTTATGAAATGATGGTTTTAATCATTAATCTTTTTGTTACAGCTTCAGGCTGTGAGACTCCTTCAGCTAGCTCCTATAACCTTTGGGTAGGACCTCCCTATTCTTGAAAAGCTTTCTTGCTAAATGACACAAGCTTCCCCAGGCTCATCTGGGGCTTTTCAATGGAATTGGACAGTGGTATTAGAGACCACAATCTAGGTGTTGAGGGTGGTTATTGCAAGAGGTGACTTGTTTCTAGGGAATTTTGGTGGACAAAGCTAACAAATACATATTGTTAAAAATTAAGGGAATTCGGGATGGCTCAGCAGGTTGAGTGCTCGTCTTGCAGTCTTGTAGTCCGAGGATCAAATGCCCACGTGGCCCCCTATACTGAGGTGGAGTGTGCCCTAGTTTGGTTCTCATCTGAGTGAGTTTCCCATGCAGGAGGCCCCAGGCCCACCAGTGGAATGAAGCTATATTGAAAACTAATGTACAACTATGGAGACTGTTCTGGGCTCTCCTCCTCCTTTTCTCTATCTCTGGCTCTCTGTCAGAAACAATTTTAAAACTTTTTTTTTTTTTAATTAAGCATTCAGATTGACATGTTCAGTGCAGTTTTAACTTCCCTGTACTTTCACTTAGTTTTCTCAATTTTATCATTGTAACTCTTCTCTACAGAAAATCTTTATTCTTTAACCTATAAATGTGAGATAAAGTTTTGAAATAATCAGTATGTATATTACAAATATTTAAACAACAAAGAAAGTATAATAACTTCTTTGTTATTTTTGTCTTGCCCTTAGAATGTATACAACTAAGGATGTGTAATTAGAAACTGTTCCAAAGTCCCTAAAAATACTTCCTCAGAGTAACTGTGTACCAGTTTGACATATGGTTAGGTTCAGATCTTTCAGTTTAAAAAATTTTTTAATTTAGCTTTTTGCAGATAGGCAATACATTTACATGCCTGAAAGGCCAACACTCTGTCAATGTTATGATGGGAATATGGGACTTTGTTATTTTCTCTACATTTTTTTATGTTTGAAAGTTAAAGTAATTAAATTTAAAATATGTAGAAAAATATACACAATGAAGTCCTGCCCTTTTTACTTTGTTCCCTCATAGATAATCATTTTTTTCAGTGTCTTCCTTAAGCCTCTGATACTTTCATTTTGCAGATTCAAATTGTGGGGCGTGTGTGGGTACATGTGCATACATGTATGTACCCTTACACTCTCTGATTTATACAGAAGGCAACACACCATATATGTAGTTCTGCATCTCACCTTCTTCCTCTTAATGTGTTCTGGAGCTCTCTCCATATTGGTTTATAGAAATTATCTTCAGTTGTTTTTATGGCCATAAAGTACTCCATTTTGTTGACATACCATGGTTTATAAAACATTAACATAATCTTTAAAGGATTATTGTATACACATGTCATTCTATATTCATGCAGGTGCATCTGTGGGATAGAATTCTGTCAGTGGGATTGTATGGTCAAAGGGTAAGTACATCTAATTTTTTTAAGATTTTGACAAATTCTTTCTTGTAGGATCTGTACCGTACTTCACTCACACAAGCAGTAGATAAATGTGCCAGTTTCTCTAGAGCATTGTCCACAGACGGTTGTCAAACTTTTAGATTTTTGCTGGTAGGTAAGAAATGGTTTTTTGTTGCAGTGAGGCTGAGCATCTTTTCATTTGTTTACGTGTTGTTTTATATTCATTTTTATGTGAAGTGTTTTGGAGTTTATACATCTTCCAACTATAGTCTTTTCCTTCATTATTTCTGAGATCTTTATGTATTGTCTTCAATATGAGTTGCAAATGGCTTTTCCCAGTTGGTTGTATATATTTTGATTCACTTACGGTGGTATCTTTTGCCCTTTGCAAGTCTTTAATTTTATGCAGTCTAATTTATATTTTTGTTTATGGGTTCTGTATTTTGAGTCAGAGTTCGAAAGACATTTCCTATTTCTGGTTTTTAATTTTCTCCTGGTACTTTTGTAATTTTATTTTTTTCATTTATATGAAGGCTGTCCGGAAAAAATCCTACCATTGTCAATGTAACAAGAACAGTTACATGGCTGGATACTTTGCAAACAGCCCTGTGTCTAGCTTTATTTAGTATTTACACTAAGGTATGTTCTGAGGTTTGGAGCCAATTTTATGTATTTCCAATACTCAGTTGTCCCAACACGGTTTATGAAAAAGCTTATGGTTTGTTTGGTTCCCCAACCCCCCCCCCACCCCCACATATTGTGTTCTTTATTGTATATTACATTTCTATAAATTTGGGAAATCTACTTTGGACTCTAATATTTTTTAGTTGGTCAGTCTGTTAATTACTGAGGTTTATATTATCTTTTAATATCTGAAAGGACTGGTTCTCTCTCGTTGCTCTTCCTTTTCAGAGCTGTCTTGGCTAGTCTCTGTTTTTCCATATGAACTTTAGAATCAATGTATCTTGATTTCAGAAAATACCTGTTGATATTTTCATTGAGATCATATTAAATTTATAAATTACTTAGAATTAAAATCTTTTCTGAGATTGTCTCCTTATCTAAGATCATGTTTTCTTTCCATGTGCTTTTTTTTTTTAAGTTTTCTGTATATAGTTCTCTTTAAGTTTATGCTTATAAAGTCTTTCATTGTCTTCTTTTGGTTGTTTGCATATATGAAGATTTGATTTCCGTATGTATTTTTAACAGCTTTATTGAGATATAATTTACATAATTCACCATTTAAAGTCTACAGTTTAGTGGTTTATAGGATACTCACAGTCATGCAATCATCACCACTCTAATTTTACAACGTTTTCATCACCCTAAAAGAAACCCTGTACCTATTAGTAGTCATTACCCAGTCCCACCCTCCCCTCCGCCCCTGAAAACCAAACCACTGATTTCTTTCTATTGTGGGATTTAGTGTAAATGGAATTACACAAAACATGTTCTTTTGCACCTGGCTTCTCTCACTTGGCATGGTGTTTTCAAGGCTTGTCCCTGAGCATATGCTGTCGTTACCATAGCCAGCCCTGTGGTGTGGAATGTATCTCACCGTGGCTTCAGTTCTCTAAACTCTCCATATATTTAGTTTCCTTTTACCACCCACCCTAGTAAGGTTTCATGAGGGTATGGAGTGGACTTTTAATTCTAAATCTTCAGTACCTACCATAGTTTCTGGCAAATATTTGGTATTCAGAAAATGGTGATTGAATGAATGGTTGGGTTTATTCTATTTCTAGGCCACTTCTACTTTCTAAAGCTAAAATGTAGTTTAGCACATATAAATTAATTTTTATTTTGCCCTAGGCAAAACATAATTAGAGTGTTTCCCCTCCCTGGGAAAGTCATGTGTTGATTCAACAGCTCAGTAAAAACAATTCCGTATGATACACAGTATGTGATGATCAGCATTGCTTGTTTACATTAGAATGCATGAGAGTTGCTGGTACATATGCCTAAACACCGATACCTTTTCATGTGGATGATTTTAAACCCTATATTCTATTATTATTGAGACTACTTGGTAACATATATAGACAGGGGTGAGAAATTAGGGAGAGGTGTTCTGGGTCCAGGAATAGGAGTTCTGAATGAGATCAGTCCCCTCATATCTGAGGGCTGTCCAGAAAAAAACGCAGCCGTAAATGCCTCTGCCTTTCCTGTCACCTGGCCGCATGCTCTCTGGACAGCCTTCATGTATTTAAGAAGCCAGGGCTGTGCTCCAGAGTGTCTTCTGTAAGGTGCTTGTGTGGACACAGAGCACATCTAACAGTAGAAAAAGGTGGTAGTAGGTAGGATTAGGCTCTCAGCTGGAACCGGAATATTGCAGAGCACGTAGCTGACTGTGTATGAGGGCCAAGCGGCACGTGGGCAGTTCTGTGCCTCTGCTCGGTATTACTGTGAACCTAAAACCGGTTTAAAAAATTAATAAAAGTTTTTTAAAGAGAGCATAGCTGAAATACATATATTTTATAGGAAAAGGGAAATAATTACATGCCAAAAAACATATCGAATGAGAAATAATGATTTCTCTTTAAAGTCAGTGTATGAAGAAAGATATTTTAATTTTAGAAATAGATGAAGTGTGTGTGGGGGGGGGGTGTTTGCAGGAGACTTTTGAGCATTGTCTAAGGATCTAGATACTGAATTTTTTTTAAAGACTTATTTTTTTGACAGAGGTTGGAGGGGGCGGAGCAGTCTCCATAGTTGTACATCATTAGTTTTTGACAAGGTTTTGTTTCACTCAGTTGGGCGGGGGCCACGCAGGGTGGGAACCCGGCTGGCGGTCTCCTGCATGGGAGGCACACCCCAGTTCGGCATATGGGTCCACATGGGCCAGGGCTGGGATTTGATCCTCGGTCCCCAGGACTGCAAAGCAAGCGCTTCACCTGCTGAGCCATCCTGGCTTGCCCCAATACTGAATTTTTATATTGGCACAATTTTGTTCAAAATGTGTGACTTTTAACATGATTCTTACCCTTATGTTATGAGGCACATTTGGGGTCAGGGTAGGAGAACATGTGGGAGACTGATTCAGTCACTGATTCGTTCCTAAACTGGTTGATGGAGACAGATTGATTTCCCTAAAGTACCTAGTCCTGAGACATGGGGAAGGTAGAGCATGACTCAAAGAATATGCGTTTGCTGTAAGGAAATATTTGTCTGAAAGGAATTAATTAAGAATTGAACTGTGTGAAATAGAAGCAATATCTGAAGGGCAGATGGATTTAAAAAAAAACACACAAAAAAAGGTAGCTGTGGCTCCAACTTGAGCCAATGATTTGAAAGCCACAGGGAGCAGATTGAATCACACTGTGCAGGAAGGCTGGGGTGATGCTGAAACCTCTCCGGGGATGGGCAGGCCTGGGGAGCAGCGCTTCCTTTCATACTGGAGGCATCGAAGACGAACAGCTTTCGATAGGACTGCCCCAGGGTAGGTCCCGCCTGAGATGGGTGGTTGGACAAGATGACCTGTACAGTTTCTTCTGAGAGAGAATGCAGTGGTCCTGGTATGAGAGACGGTGCAGAAGTAGGTGGTTCCAGCTCCGTTCCTCATCGCCTGCACAGGAAGGTCCCGAGACACCCGACTCTCTCTCCATCAGTGCAAAATGAAGCTGCAGTTGGGTTTCCATGACCCAAAGCTAGATGACGACATTCTTTGAGCATCGGCCATCTGTGCCCCTTCTATAATGGGAGACTCAGATAAAATGACTGTTGTTCTTAAACTGGTCCTGAACTTGAAGGACAAGGGCCTGGCGCACATTCTAGCTCTGCAGTTCAGGCCTTTATTGGCAGCTCTCCCCCCACTTGCCCTGGGTGTCTCTCAGGGAGGAGGAGACTGAGGTGAGCAGGATTCGATCTCAGGACGGAGCAGAAGCAGCCTGGGCCTTGAGCGTTTCATCCTTGTCGCCTGTGCTTCTCCATCTGGCTCTGGGTGGCACCTGCCTTTGAAGTCAGGCGGAAGCCCAGCAGGCAGGGCGGCTGCCCTCCTGGTCCTTGGTTATGCAGTGCAACCTTTCATCCAGGAAAGGTGCCAGTGTTCATTTCCAAGAGCCGGGTCTCCCTCGGGGGCAGTTTGCTTTCAGAGTCCTCTCCACGGGCGCCTTCCCCCTCACCGCTGGCGTAATCGAAGCACCAAGTCTGCCTTCCACCGGCTTGTGCCTTGCTAGATCCGGGTGGGCTGGGCAGGGGACTCGCTGGGGCCTTTGCTGCCCACGTGCACCAATTCCCCATCCTTCAGCCCTTTTCAGAAGTGTGAGGAGTCCTAAGTATGCATAAGCGTTACTTCTGCGTTTTCCCTGTTGTGCCTGACCTAAAAAGCCCTCGTTTTAAAAAAGCGGCCTGGTTACTATGAAGCACAGGGGTTTTGGGATCTTGCTGGAAAAGGCATGCTGAACTGAGAGACACTCTTCTCGGTGCACGGTCCCCACATGGACTCTGCTTTATCACGCATGACAGTTGGCATTTCTCCACGAGCCTGCCCGTTTCTCCTCCCGTGCTCCCTGTCTCAGGTGAGTGCAGCGCTGTTCGCAGAGCCAGGGCTGCTCAGCCAACAGCATGACAGGGCGTCTGCGTGGTGGCTCATCCTCTGATTCCCAGCCCGCCGACAAGCCAGCCCCTTCAGCTGAGCTCCTTCGAACCTGGGTCTTTATTACTATCTGCCACTCAGCGTAAGCCAGAGGCCTCTCTGCGGGCGTGCCTGCCATGGCTGCTGCCCACTGTTCCATGAAGGCCACTGTTTCTGAGCGCTTCAGCCTCAGACATCAGTCCTTCAGCACCCTGGGAGGCCCACGTGTGTGTATGAGAGAGAGTGCACGAGCCTTGGGACAGATGGCCACCTGGGCTCTCCCAAGCATAGACACACACCCTCTTGTGGGGTGTGCACTTAGAGTTGATTTCCTGTGTTCACATCTGCGTGGTTGGCCACCCAGCTCCGCTTTGTGATTAAATCTGACCCGCACAAGTTCAGCCTCTAGCCGTGGTGAACCGAAGCTGGAGGTTCAGGCACTGTCAGCCTGGAAGGTGAGGCAAGGCCTTCACATCTCAACAGAGCGGTTATGACTGCTTCTCCACATGCTGGCAAGAATTCAGTGTGTGTGTGTGTGCACACGCGTACATGCGTACTGTACAGAAATAGGATTTGCTTTATTAGAAGGTGACTTAGGAGAATCATGTCCTCAAATGCAAAAGGAACCTGAAGCTATGAGTACTGAGGGAGTTTGGGGTGTCGTGATTCTAACCCCAGTCAGTTAGCTTTGGGTTCTTTCAGAAAGATTTTTGTTTTCAGCGTTTGAAAGGTGACGTGGATATGATTGGGTGCAGAGGGAGAGGTAAGTGTGGAAAGTGAGTGAATCCCATGCAGAAACCTCGAGACGTAAGAATGCATGAGACACAGACTTCCCAGCCAAGGGAGGGCATGCAGAATCTGGCAGTCGGGATTACCAGAGCATAAGAGAACAACATCAATCTATGTTGCTGTGTGCAAGACCAATCGGAGAGTAGAGAGCTCTCTGAGGCATTACATTTCAGCACAGGACATCTGTGCAAGTGCCCGCAAAGCCTGACAGTGGGAACAGGAGACGGTGAGGAAGGACACAGCCACAGCTCGGCGTGCAGTCCCTGTTCAGCCAAAGGAGGAGTCAGGGAAGTGAGTGGGTTGCAGAACATTTCAGATAGTTTCTGAGAGTGTGCAGATATGCACTGTGTGTCTGGTGCCTCTAAGGAAAAAGGCAGAAAAGGCAACATTGTTGCCGACCTGAGAACAGTTGCAATTCAATGTGGAAACAATTTTATCTGGCCCAAAGACAAAGTATACTTTTGAATGGACTGACTAGTAAACTTTCCTACCTTCTTCCCTCCCTTTCTTCTGTGTTCCTTTGCAGAAGAGCAGAGCTATTGTATATAGTGGTGGAGAATTTGGTACTTAGAGTTTATCAGAGATTAACCTTTCCGCCCTCCTAGTTCAGGGGAGAATCTGGAAAGCTACATTATTAAGAAGTGTTCTCAGTCATGTTTTAGTTCTTACAGCATCTACCTCTTCCAGCCCTTTGTCATTTCTCATTTATTCTTACCTCTCAAAGTGTGCAGTTCAGTACCTAGCATTTAGTAGTGGTAAAAATTAGTATGTGTGGTTGGCCTAGCAGAAATTCATGTTCACTTGTCTGTCGGTCCATCCATACATCGATCCACCCATCCTTCAAAAAAAAACCCACCATTCATCAGATAAGAAAACCCTCACTGAAGACCCCCAGCTGGTTTGCCTCTTTCTTATGGGCAGAACTGGTAGCATGCTCAATGCAGATCAGTTACTCCCAGGCACAGGAAGTGATTTGTTAGGACTAGTCAGGATTGGTTCCTGACTCCGGGGGTGGGAGGGGCATGGGAGGTTGTTGGAGGTGGAATTGGGAGTGACTTCTGGACCAAATTGGGGTTCTGCCAGAGGAGAAAGTAGGCCTGACTGTTAAGCAACTTGTATTGTCTACTTCAACATATTTTTTTACATTTCAACTATCGCATTCTCTAAATTTGGCTATATTTACTATGGTAATTATTTTAATTGAGTTCTATTCAATTAATTATTTATACCTGACCTTGTTCTACAAATTATGATTTGCTTTACAGTAGAAATACTTGTACATATAACCAATACAGTACAAAAAGAATGTAAGGAGGAAGCCAGGATGGCTCAGTGGGTTAGGCGCTTACTTTGCAACCCCGGGGACTGAGGATCGAATCCCAGCCCTGGCCCATGCGGACCCATATGCTGAACTGGGGAGTGTCCCTAGTTCAGTTCTAGCCTGGGTGAGATCTGGACCCAGTTCCTGCCCTGTGCAGCCCCGCGCCCACCTGTGGAATGAAACTATGTGGAAAAACCAATGATGTACAACTATGGAGACTGTTCTGGGCCCTCCGCCTTCTCTCTGTCTTTGTCTTTGTATCTCTCTCTCTCTCTCTCTCTCTCTCTCTGTCAAAAACAATAAAAATAAATCTTAAAAAAAATTTTTTTTAAGAACAGCACCAGGAAAATACAAATAAATGTAGACGTTCAAAGCCAGGAGGGAAAGAGTCATAGTCACAAGGCTGCTACATTACTTCAGCTGAGCCTCACATTGTCCCTGAGCTTCATAGGTTCGCAGAGAAGAGGAAAATGTGTTCACTTTGGTAATTCGTGCTTCCAGAGAGGATAGGCATAACCAATCCTCAGGAGAAGCAGGGGTTTTTAGTTCTTTCAGACTAAATTTTGCATGTGGATGAATAGGAAGAACTGAGTTGTACAGTGAACAAGTTGCTCATCATCCCCAGAGCAAGTGGAAACTGGGTTCTTACCACCTTCCTTCACAGCAGTCCTCATTGGAGCACCAAGGCACCTCAGAATACAGTTCAGCAGGTGGAATTCTCCAAGGCTAAGCCTACAGATCTAAGTACTGAACCAACTACCCGTGCAGTTTGATGCTGTGCTAGAACCCAGAACACCCACGTTGCTGACCTCCATTTCCATCAGACAGTCTTTACAACCATTCTTTCTTTTAACTGGTGCATGTGCGTGTAGACATGGGTGTGTGTGTGTACACACCCAACCATATGCTCCTGTATTGATAATGCCGCACATCTAGGAAGAGACTGGTGGAAGGTCTCCTCCTCTGCTGTATTCTGGTATTCTAGCACACTGACTCAAGCTCTAGGAATTGACCTGGTAGGGTTGACGTCGTCTGCAGAAATTAAGGGCTCTATTTGAAACATTCACAGAGGAGAGTTCTATTTTTGTAAATAGGATAATTGGGTGGAAAACTGTGCTAATATCTGTCTTTATTTAACCACTCCCAGGGACGAGGCCTCACTGTTAAAACCACAAGGCCATACCCAAGAAACCACCATGTACCCGGAGGCAGTGTCAGTAGATGCAGGCCAGGCAATTAGGAAGGGTGGGGGCGCCGAGCGCAGACAGGCCAGGTCCACGCTGCTGTCCTCCGTGTGTGAGTGGAGTGGGAAGGAGCAGGCAGGCCAGGTCCACGCTGCTGTCCTCCGTGTGTGAGTGGAGTGGGAAGGAGCAGACAGGCCAGGTCCACACTGCTGTCCTCCGTGTGTGAGTGGAGGTGGGAAGGAGCAGGCAGACCAGGTCCACGCTGCTGTCCTCCATGTGTGAGTGGAGGTGGGAAGGAGCAGGCAGACAACAGCAGGGGAGTGGGGAGCGTGGCCAGTGCCGGGAACACCCACTACCAGGAGTGCTGTGTAGGAAGACGTTACAAAAGGCGGTTTGCAAAGTGTCAGATGACAACATTGTGTCCTGACAAGTAGCATTTAGTCTAAATAACGCTTGATCCTTGTGCAGATTTGAGGAGTGGTCTGTGGCAACACAGCATGGATTGTCACACAGTGTGTGCGATACCAGAGCAGGGGGTAGGTTGGGAAGCAGAAGGAACGCGCGTCGGTAGAGCTCCTACTGTAGACCAGGCATATCATGCACTACTTAGCAGTGTGGCTCTGAATCAGGCTGACTTGGCTCTAGTGGGCTCTCTGCCCAGCATTCCCCACTCAGAAGCATAGGGATGGTGGGTTACCTCCCCCCACATCCTCCCTAGGAGGTGACATGAACAGTTCAGCCCTCAGTAACTGTTAATGATTAGTGTGATGGCGATTAATTGGTCTTTCTTAACAAGATGTGAGGTGGATCTCATGCTCCCCATTTTACAGATAGGTAAACTGAGGCTTAGGGAGGCTAATTATCTGTCCAAGATCTTTCCTCTAGTTCATGTCAAAGCTGGGGTTCCAGCCAGGTCTCCTGGTGCTGGAGCCTGTTGCTGTCTCTCTGCGCCATGCTGCCTGAGTGTGTAGACAACTCTGCGGTGTCGTAGAGCCCAGGTGTGAGGGCTGTGGCACCTGTCCCGCTGCTGGTGCTCGTGTGCAGCTCTCTGTTTCATAAGCTTGGGCAGTGACTTGTATGATGACTGTGATGCCCAACCACCGTGTTAAGGAGCCTTTTTCCATCTGCATTTGTCAACTGCCTGGAGAACGTTCGAGCACCGCGCTTGTGTGATGAGGCGGTTCAACGAGGCGGACATGCAGGAACTCGCCTGCACTGTATTTTGTGACCGTATCCCTCGTGACAGTTTCCCTTTTGCACTTCTTCAAAGCCCATGCAGGCTGTCATTTTTGGGCCTGTGTAGCGGGCTTGAGTGACTTGATGTGTAAGGGAAACAGCCGCATGTAGTAGAAGCCGCTGCCTGGGGTCCCCACCTGCTCCCACACGGCCGAGAAGCCAGGGGCTCCTTACAGATCTTTCCATATTGATAGAAGAATGAACGACAGATGGTGTGTCTGGAGGAGTGCTTTTCCTCGGAGGCTTTGAGGGTCTGTTGTGGGTTGAATTGTGTGCCCCCTGCCAAACTCGTGTTGCTGTCCTAACCCCTGGTACCTCAGAAGGTGACCTTATTTGGACACAGGGTCAGTGCCGATGTACTTACGTAGTTAAAATGAGTTCCTACTGGAAAGGGAGGACCCTCCTCCTGCAGACCAGGTGTCCTGATAGAAGGGGGCATTTGGACATGACATACACACAGAGAACTTCATATGAATATGAAGACAGAGATCGGGTAAAGCATCTACCATCTAAGGAGCTCCAAAGATTTCCAGAAACCAGCAGAAGCTGTGAGAGGGGCCTGGACCAGATCCTTCCTCACAGCCTCAGGAGGAGGCAGCCCTGCCGAATGCTTGACCTTGAACTTCTAGCCTCCACAGCTGTGAGCAGATACATTTGTGTTGTAGAAGTTGCTGGCGCTGTGTCACACCAGTCCCGGCAAACTATTATAATTCAAGGCTTGTGGACAGACCGCAACTACAAACTCCACAAGAGAAGGAAGAATCACTCGTAAGCCTTGGTGAAAGTTTCCACTGGAGCGTGAGAGTTCTGGAAGTGGGAGAGAAGGGGCTCAGACAAGCACACCCCTGCTGAGGAGTGTGTTCTGTGGGAGACGTTGCTCTGAGGTGACCGTTACTTTGTTGGGTTTCTCAGGAAAAGCACTTTGTCCATGAGGGTTGGAAATCTATTCTTCAAGACCACCAGGTGTCTTAAAAAAGAAAGCTGCCTACAAATTTAAATTTCAGTACCTACAACAGCTTTGTCTAGTAGAGCTTCCTGTACTGATCCTCATGCTCTGCACCCACACTCCCCAGAATGGTCACCACTGATGTGTGTGGCCACCCCAGCACCTGAGATGTGGCCAAGGGTGGCTGAGGGGCTGCCCTTTTCATTTTAATTTCAGTTGCCACTGCGGCCAGTGGCCACCGTGTTGCACACCTCACCTCAGCGCATAAGGACAGCAGTGGGACAGGGCCCCCGAGGAGTCCCGTGAGCTCACAGGAGGGTTATTAGCTGGTCCCTTGGGTTTGCTAGTGCATTTGTCCTCGGCTCCAGGGCCTCTGGTGGGAGTGTAAGTGCAGTCACACATGCAGAATTTCCCAGGTGCTTCCTGAAAAGGTGCATAATACAGGACTTGACATCACTTCTCAGAGCCCACATGATCCTAGACTGACTAGTACTCAGTGGAGGGATGGGCAGGTCACTGGGCATGAGAAGGAGTGGGGAATCCGGGTCTGGGCCCGGGTGGGCTGAGGAGTTGATACGCAGGTCGTGTGTGCTGGTCCCGGTGAACCCTGAGGAGCCTGGAGTCCAGTGTCAGGAATGTCCAGACTGGACCTTCTCTGAAGGCAGGAGGGTCGCCCAGGAGTGGCTCGTTCCACACTTGTGGTAGCAGATGCCTGGTAGATGCACTAGAGCTCAGCCCCCTCCTGCTCCATAACCCCACTCCACCCCCTGTCACCCCCCTCACTCCCCCCCACCCCCACCCCCTGCACTGCCGGTGTGGCCGGAGGGCGCTGTTTGGAGAGTGCACGTGGGAGGTTCCGCAATCAGATGGAACGCCAGCAGGCATTGCTAGCTGCAGTTCACGCTGGAAAAGAGCCTGTGAAAGCCAGCCCAGGACGAATGACCCTTGTCATTGTATCACCACTGGCTTTGACTCAGTACCCAGTACAATTTAGAATTTGCTCCTTTTTCCAGCTCTACTTAGTTATCATTTTGATTTCACAGAGAAATAAATGGTTCATCAAATCTTACGATTTTTCTAAACCCCGAGACAAACAGGTGTCATGTGGAGACGCTCTAAGTCAGAACAATGCCCGCTTCTGCTACGCTCCCTTCCCTCTGCAGACTGGTCTCCAACCAGAGTAGGGTGTCATGGAAGGAAGAGGCGGAATCCTAAGTGAGCGGCCAGCGGTTGAGTGTTCACAGCCAGTTCTGGGTTGGGGAGGCTGGACTTCCAGGCTGAGACGAGGTTAGGGTGAAGAGAGGTTGGGGGAAACCCACTTGTCGCCTTCAGCATGTTTGGTAGCTTGTACTATGTGCACTGCCTCGTGCTCAGGGACTTGGGGACATTGATCAGTAGCGGTAGCTGATGGCAGCTACTGCTCATGTAGGTGGTGCTGCCGTGTATTAACCCACTGAAGCACACGCTTCCCCTTCTCCAGGAGCTCGGAAACCCATGGCCGAGTTAACAAAGCGACACAGGTAATATGTGGTGAGCACCATCAAGCACAGAGAAAAGCCCGAGGTCCCTCATGACCGGGACGCTCTGATCCGGCCTGTGAAGGACGGCCTGGATGTGGATGGGCAGCCAGGGAGCCCGAGGGTGCTCTGGGCAGGGGTACATGCGGCACGGCTGGGGGAGAGTGGCTGTCTCACTTGGAACGACTGGAGCAGGTTGCAGGTCACAGGTTTTTTCATTTGATTGTAATTATTTTACTGTCGTAGCCGTCAGCAGATGGAGAGTTCAGAGGAACTACACTGAAATAATTAATGCTTTGCAGATGCAGGCAGTAGTCAGCGTACCTTTCCGTTCCGGCAGAATACACGCAAGGAGCTACAGCCTCAGCTGCCCTGCTCGTGCGGGCTCTGTCTTTCACTTAATGGCCTCCCTGTGACTTGTTCCTATGACCTTTGCATCCATCTCCTTTCTCCCTGTGTGAGTAGCCTGGGCTGCTACTAGCAATGAAGGACTACCTAGTAGTGGCTGGGGTTAATCTCTGTGCATTGACCGTGTGGCGCCGAGGACAGTGCTTGCAGTGAGCATGCCATGGACGAAGTGGACTGCAGCCCTCACGTGGATGAGGACCTGGCCACTGCCCGTGCTGGGGAGAGACTGGGAGAGGAGGTGAAAGGCAAGCAGGGCATTTGGCTCAGGCCGCTGGGAGAACGTGATAGCGGTGTGGTTATGGGGAAAGGGCAAAGGAGGAGTAGGTTTGTGGGTGGAGAACAGGGCAGTGACCTTGATTTGGGACCTTCTACGTTCTTAAAAAGACTCCCAACATAGGTTACTCAAGACCCCCTGGTTACAGTGGGAATTCGTTTGGCTTCAGCTTTCCTTCCCTTCCTTACTCAAGCGGTTCCCCATAGAGTCAATTCTGATAAGAGGGGAGGAAAGTTTCTTCAGTTCCCCTAGCCTTTATCCTCACCCTTGAAGGCTGAATCCAGAACTCCCTGTTTCCGCTAAGTAGTTCAAAAGCTCCCAGGGATCCTTGGAACAGTCGCACCCTGGTGGGACTTTTCAGAGCACTCCTGGGGTTGGGAGAGAAATTGCAGGGTAACTGCAGAGTATTGTGAGCTATAACCAGCTTGAGTGATCTTCTAGCTGGGTCTAGATGTGAGGCTGACATGTTTGAAGGCTGAGGAATCCTGTTGACGTGAATGCCCCACCGGGGTGAACTCCAGCTACCTTTTGATTTCTTCCTAATTGCAGTGAGCGGTCCACCAGCTTGTCTTCCATAGGACGCACCGGGCGAGTGTGCCCAGCAGCCTTGCCACCGTGGTCGGACAGGTCGGTTCAGGCCTTGAAGCTCTACCTGTCGTCTGCAAATTTAAGGGGTTTTGATGCCCTTCAACACTACCTCCAACACGAGCATTTTATGTCAGTCAGCGAGTCTCTCCAGGGAGTGCATTTTCTCTGTAGGAACAGTTCTGCGGTTGCTAGTTAGCTTATCCTGGTGAGAAGCAACGTGGCGGGGTGGGGTCAGTGACCAAGTCACACAACATCGCTAGCTGTGACTCTTGGCAGTTAGCCGTTCCTCACCAATCCTCAATTAGTTTTACCTGTAAAACAGGGATGATAATATGTACTTCAGGTTCATTGGGAGATAGTGTATATCAAGCATCTACCATTGTGCCTTTTTTATTTTTTTAAAGATTTATTTTATTGATTTTTTTTAACTATGTATTTTTTTATTTTTTTATTTTTGACAGAGAGAGAGAGAGAGAGAGCGATACAGAGATACAGAGAGAGAACTGAACTGGGGGAGCTCCCAGTTCAGCATATGGGTCCACATGGGCCGGGGCCGGGATTCGATCCTCGGTCCCCGGCACTGCAAAGTGAGCGCTTAACCCACTGAGCCATCCCAGCTTTCCCTTGATTTTTGACAGAGAGAAACAGAGACAGAGAGAGACAGAGAGAAGGGGGAGGGCCCAGAGCAGTCTCCATAGTTGACATTAGTTTTCTATATAGTTTCACTCCACAGGTGGGCACAGGGCTGCACAGGGCAGGAACTGGGCCAGGAGCCTCCCACATAGGTCCCGGCAAGAACTGAACTGGGGGCACACCCCAGTTCAGCATGTGGGTCCGCCTGGGCTGGAGTCGGGATTTGATCCTCGGTCCTCAGGGCTTCAAAGCGAGCGCTTTACCCGCTGAGCCATCCCAGCTTCCACCATTGTGCCTTTTTTAAGGCTACTTTGTTAGACAATTCACATACCATAAGGTTCACTCTTTTGAAGTGTACACTCATTGAGTTTTAGTACAGTCCCAAAGTTGTGTGTTGATTACTACTATATAATTCCAGAACATTTTCCTCACCCCAAAAAGGAAACCCCACACCCATTAGCCATTATTCCAACCCCCCCCTCCCCCCCCCCCCCGCCTTAGTCCCTGGAAACCACTGTGGATTTGCCTGTCCTGTCCAGGGTTTTGCCGTCAAAACCCTGATGAGATACCAAGAGAGCTGAAAACATATGTTGTACACAAAAACTCGTACAGAAATGTTTATCACATTATTCATAACATCCAGAAAGTAGAAAAAACCCAAATGTCCATCAAGTGATTAGTGGATAAACAAAAAGTGGTATATCCATACAATGGAGTATTACTTGGCAGTAAAAAGGGATGAAGGGCTGATACATGCTACAACATGAATGAGTTGTAAGAACATTATGTTATGCTAAGACCACATTGTGACTCCATTTATAGTCTGGATACTGTGCCTGGCTTTGAAATAGGTGTGTTCTTCCCAGGTTTCTGTCACCTTTGAGGTGGCCTCTAGAACTAATTACCCAGATGCTGAATCCCCGGTTTCTTTGATCTTAAAACCGTATATCTAGCCCAGACCTCTCCTTAGCACAGAGCCGTGAGCCATTGTAATCCTGGAGCCAAATCTGGAACCTAGAGCAGCAGGGGACAGCTGAGGTCAGGAGTGAGCACTGGCGGAATCTGGGGGGTGGGGGGTAGAGGCCTTGTGTTTTCTAGATGGAGACTTTGGGGGTAATTATACAGTTTTTGTTTTTGTTGTTGCTACACCAGGACATCCTCCATCCTGTGCCACGGGCATCTGGATGTTGGGGTTGGCTTCTTTCCGTGGTGCCCCTACCAAGATGAGTAACGTATTTTCCAAGAGTGATGTGGCTATTTTAAGTCAGATGTAAAAGTGTCCCCGGGAAAAGCATGGGCCTGTTTTAAAGAGAAGGAAGTTTTATGGGAAACCCTTGGAGCTACTCAGAAGGCCTGGAAATTACTGTCTTTTCTAAGCATTGTACTCAGTGCCCCGGAGATTTGTTCTTTACATTGCTGCCCCTTTGCTACTATCGTCTTCTTCCTCCATCCCGCCCACCTAGTGCACATATATACCTCTCAGGGATTAGCAGGACTCCCCCAACCCCAGGAGCCTCTTCCTGCCAGGGGAAAATGTGCCTACAGAGAAGGGACGGCCTGGGCAGTTCAGCCGGGACCACCCCACCAGAGAGCCCTCTCCACGTACTTGTGAGACAGCCGAGCCGCAGATCAGCCCTAAAGACTTGGCCTTTCCTTAGACGTGTGTCTGAAGGGTCGTGGACAGGTGTTAATGAAATAGGTCGAGGCAATTTAAAATCTCTTTAATGCCCAGGGAAATTTGCTTTGGAGGGCAAAGCCAGCCCAGTTGCATTTGGATGGTGCTTACTTACTTTTTATTTTTTTATATTTATTTTATTGTTTTGAGAGAAGTTGCAGGGTGGGGGGGCACAAAGCAGTCTCCATCATTGGGCATCATTAGTTGTGACGTGGTTTCCTTCCACACAGGTGGATGTGGGGCTGCAGGGTGGGAACTGAACTGGGGGCCTCCCACAAGGGAGGCTAGAACCTTCGCTGCTGAGCCATCCTTGGTGGTACCAGTAGCGCCACAGTGCAGCACGTGGGTTTGCACAGGCTGGGGCAGGAAATCGCAGACCTCGAGATTACAAGGCAAGCGCTCAACTGTTGAGCTGTCCTGGCGTGCCCCCTTACTTATTTTAAAAGTGTAGGAGGCACCTCTGAATGTTCAAATACCTTATAGGATCGACAGTCCTGAGTGGAGCTCTCGCTGACTCCTTTTGCTTTGGACATTCGGGTCTGCCTCTGTCTGGCTGCCATCTTCATGATTTCATAGAAGAGCAGGCGCTACCCTTGGGCTGAGGGAGCAGAGGTTTCCTTTGAAGGTTGCAGAACATGGAGCTAGCCATTATAGGCCTTCTCTCTTCTCTGCAGAAATCTTCCTCACCTCGCCCGCCCACCACCCCGTTCTCCAACCGTGCTTGTGTGGCTTTGGGATTTAGTCTGGTGCCGTAACACAAGGCTTAGGCACTGCTCACCTCTGCTTAGAGGGGCCGCCTGCCTGACACTGGAGCGCCAGGAGCGCCAGGTGTGTCGGTGGTGGGCCGGCTACTGTGGTGTCAGGACTAACAGGCGGCAGGCCCCGTGGGACCCGCCTCTGACATAATTGCTCTCCAAACCTCCCATGGCCCCCACCCGCTCCAGGCTCTCTCTGCCGGGTTCTCGGTAGGCATGGTTAGGAGCCCAATCTGTGGGTGATAATAAATATTAATAGCCGTACTTGGGGCTTTGACCAATAGCTCAGACAGCTTTTTCATGGTGAGGGGACAGTTGGAGAGAGTGTCAGCTTGCACCCTGCTCCAGCTGCACTGCGCGCAGAGAGCCTCTTCATCAGCACTAGTACGTGCTGTGCCAGACCTTGCCTGCCATGCCAGGTGCTGGCGGCTTCTCCGGGACAATATGAGGCTCAGCACGCTGCTGGCGCTGAAAACGTCTCAGCTTCTCGAATTCATTTACCTTCAATCAAACCGACCCTGACTTCTGCTTTGACTGTAGTATTTCACTGAATGACAGGAGGCAGCCGCTGCTGTGGAATGGCCTTGTGTGGCCTTTCACAGGGACCCATAATGGCATGACTCTTGGGGATTTCAGGGGGCCACTGTAGAGAACAGCCTGGCAGTTCCTCAAAAGGTTGAACCTAGAGTTACCACAGGAGCCAACTTTTCCAATCTTCGGTCTGCACCCAACAAAAAAGCAGACATTGGTGCACAAGTTCATAGCAGCGTTGTTCATAGCAGCCAGAAAGTAGAAGCAGCACAGATGTCCATCAGCTGACAGAAGGATAAGCTGATAAACTACATACATTCAATGGAATATTATTTGACAATAAAAAAGAATGAAATGCTGACACATGCTTACAACGTGGATGAGCCTTGAAAACATTGTTAAGTGAAAGAAACCAGACACAAAAGGCCACACATTACATGATACCATTGATATGAAATACCCAGAATAGGCCAATCCATAGAGAGAGAAAGCAGATTAGTGGTCGCGGGTGCTGGGGACGGGGTGGGGGCAATGAATGGGGAGTGACTGCTAATGGGTGTGGGGTTCTCTCCAGAGTGATAAACACGTTTTGGAATTGGGTAGTGCTGATGATAGCACAACTCTGTATTCAAAACCACTGAGCTATATGTTGTCAAAGGGTGACTTTTATGGTATATGAATTCTATGTCAATAAAGTTGTTCTTTTAAAAGCTGCCCTGAATGTGCCTTTGCAGTCAAGTCCTCTGTGGCAGGTACAGGCTCTGGAGTCAAGTGAAAAGAGGTAGGGAGGCCAATGGTGGGAGGGGAGAAGCATTGTTCCTGCCGCTGGAGAGAAGCACCAAGTGAGGGTTTGGACGAGCAGCACTCTGTCAGATGCTCTGTGGGGCTCAGATTTTGGAATGCCTTGAACTTCCTAGTTCCAGCCCCTGCCCTGCACATACGTTTCAGTGTTAGATTTCAGTGTTAGCAAGTACATATTCATCCACGTACATTTAAAAAACATTTTATTTGGAAATATGTTAAGGTTATTGACAATTTGCAAAAACAATACAAAGAATAGCTCCGTACCTTTTACCCAGATTTGTGGTTGGCATTTGGTCCTGTTTGCTTTCTCATGTGCATGCACGAGCATGCATGTTTTCCCATGTTCACTGTCTTTGTTGTCATGTGTACATGCTTATGAGATGTATGTATAGAAATGCTACTTTTTCTGCGTGGCTTGAGGGTAAGTACAAATGCTGTGGCCGTTCACTTCTGCGCCATCCATTCCAGTTAGCCACTAGCCACAAGTGGCTATTTAAATTAAAATTAAGTCATATGTAAAAGTCCTCTCCTCAGTCACACACTAGCCACATCACATTGTCAAGTGCTCAGTAGCCACCTGTGGCTAGTGGTTACTGTGATGCACAGAAGAGGTGACCACAGAGTTCTAGGGGACAGCCCGCTTTTCCTCTAAGTACTTCACCAAGTGTGTCCTGAGAACAGGGTTCTCTCTGTACACCACAGCACAGCTACCAACTGTAGAGAAGGTCACACTGATACAGCCCTCTTATCTATCCCACGGCTCCTGCACCAGCGTGCTCACTTGACCCACTAGTGTTCTCATTCCGTCTGGAACAAGGTCTTCGGGCTTGTTTGTCGCCCAGTCAGCGTGGCTGTGTCAGGGGAAGAGTCTGCACTGAAGACTGTTGGGCTGTGAGGGTGTCCCTTGGTGTGGCCCCTCTCTCCACAGGAACCCTTTCTCCACCTCGTGTGCTGAGCCAGCTTGCGTTTCCCAGGCTCGGAATTGCTCGGGTGCCTTTGTCATGGGCAGAATAGCTCAGGGTGCGGCTTCCCCTCCTGCAGCACTGACATTGGGTCTCTGGGTAGCTGTAGCTGTTCCCAAATCTGCAGGGAAGATTTCCTGTGAGGAAAAAGAAGCCTGCCTCCCCAGCAACCACACTGTTTTTCTTCTTTTTTTTTTTTTAAGATTTATTTTTATTGTTTTTTGAAAGAGAGAGAGAGACAGAGAGAAGGGGGAGGGCCCAGAGCAGTCTCCATAGTTGACAGCGTTAGTTTTCCATATAGTTTCACTCCACAGGTGGGCACAGGGCTGCGCAGGGCAGGAACTGGGCTGGGAGCCTCCCGCATAGGTCCCGGCAAGAATTGAACTGGGGGCACACCCCAGCTCAGCATGTGGGTCCACATGGGCCGGGGCCAGGATTCAATCCTTGGGCTCCAGAGCTGCAAAGCGAGCACTTAACCCACTGAGCCATCCCAGCTTCCCCTTATTTTTCCTTGTGAGAACTTTCCCCAAAATTTAACCTGCAACTAAAAAGGATAAAAAGGAAAAAAAAGGCTTATCTTGTTCCTCATTGGCTTCTGTTTATGGCTGAGTTGTGGTTCTGCGGCTCTGAACCGCTCACTTCGTGTGGCCCAGGACCAGTGGGGCACAGAGCTTCCTGCCCTGAACTCGGGTGGTGAGTGGGGGCCGATCTGCAGGGCCCAGGGCTGCCCGTCCCACGTTCCCCAGTGCTGCGGACCCCGGCCATCCTCAGCGCCTTTCTGCAGTCCAGAGGGAAGGAGGCTCCTGGACATTTTCAGCCATGCTTTGAATGAGAGGAGGCTGGGGGTGGGGGTGGGGGGTGCTTGCAGGGTGGTTTCTTCTTTTGAACTAACCAGTGTTACAACTTATCCTCCGGGGGTTCCTGAAGACTTGATGGGATTCTATGGCATGAGTAAGTGTGGAAAACAGATTCCTGGGCTGCTGACTTCCGTGGACCCCCCACCCCAATAATGCATAGTATTTTGTGGGAGTCATAGCTGGGAACCAGAAATCAACAGGCTTATTCTTTTACCTTCCTCACATTTCCATGTGCCCCTTAGAACGTATTCTCACACTTTCTCCCACCTTTTATTTTGATTTGACATTTCTCAGAATAGAAAAGTGTTTAGCAAGGTGAAAGTCACTGAAGACCTCAGTGGGAATCCTATATGAGCCACAGAGTTTGAGCCAGGAAAGAAAGGGGAAATGGATTCGTGCAGAGAGAGTGGAAATGGAGCTGATTGCTTCGTTTTCTGCTTAACTAAAAAAGAATGAAAAGGGCTTGGCTGGCAGGGTCAAGGCCTTGAGGCAGACGGCTGAGAACTGTGTGCGCAGGACGGCAGTGAAGCTTCTGCCTTTCACCACCTTTCCAGAGCCGCCTGGGGAGGACCTTCAGCGCTGGCTCTGCTCAGCTGTTTGGAGGAGTGCATTGAGGTGCTTGATGCGGGTGGAAGAACCAGAGGGTGTTCACTATATCCAGCCAGCAGAAGCGCTGCATAAATTCAGATGTTCTCTGTGGCTAAATTGTTTTGATTGACCATGTGCTTCTGTAAAGTTTGTCCTGTGTTTTCAGGGATTGTAGGTCCCTGTGTCCCCCCCACCCCCACCCCCGTCCCCCGGGATTAAGGTTTTATGTCCTCTCTTCACCTGGAGGGCCTCATCACAAGTTGGTAAACTCAGAACCAGCCTGAGAGCTGATTGAGTTTCCCATCACCTCTGGCCTTGGAGATAGATACCCTCCCTGAGAACTGGGCCGGCTGGAGGGGGCTCCACCAGCGTGTGCCCTCGGGGAAGCACTGTGGCCACCTGGTCCCTGGGGTGTCCACGCTCTTCGGGCAGCAGTTCTGTGCTCCTGTGATGGCCGTTGCTCAGGGGGCCCGCCAGGCCTGGCTGTGAGCTCCAGGCATGCCTTCCTCAGCCACCCCAAGTCAGTGAGACCCCGAAACGGACCAGCCACTAAAGGCCCTTTACCTGTGACGCCAGTTCATTTTTCCAAATTCCCTTCCACACCCTACAGGAGCTGTAGTCAGGCGTCTCTGTTCGCTTCCCTTGAGTGGGGTTTGGCCCTGTACCTACATTTTAAGTTGTCTTATTTTTATATAGGTAGTATCTACAAACTACTCCAGGTCCTATGGAAAGTAGATGTCTTACAACTCTTATGTAAAAAGGGTCTAATGTTATTCCCTAACCCTGATGTGTGTTCCTTGTCCTCTGTGCTTCAGTTTACCCCCTCCCTCCTGGGGTGCTCTCTCTCTGCTCCATCCTCCCCTCTGAACCCTGCCACATACCTACAGTCAGTAATTGTTCCTTATGGTCAGTAATCTTCTCTCCTACACCCATCTCGTGTTGGTTTCTCAAAAAGCAGACAGTACTGGTTTTCACAATGCAGTATCCTTCCTGCAACTTTCCAGGTAGTGCTTGAACATAGTAGGTACTCAGCAGATATTCTGGTTGCTCACCATGACGTCTAGCTTGGCAGATTTGGAAATTTGACTTCATAAATCTATCGGGATTATTAGGTTTAGAAGGACTGATTCATGTAGAGTGAATGATCCATCTGAATTGTTTAAAGAGAGATCATTCTAGAATTGCAGAGAGATAGGCCTCCATTTACAAGGGCATGTCCCCTTTATTCAGAAGGTCCTTTGTGGAATCCCAGTAAGAAATCAGAGATTGCTTATTAAGCACAGAATTTGAGCAAAAGGCATGATGTGCTGTTAAGGATACCTGTAAAAGATGAAAACACTTTCTGCTCAAGGGGAGTAGTTCCTTCTAAAGAACCTGAATCAGGCATCTAGAGTGAAATACCCTCTTACAGATGAAAAATCTCAGACTCCTCTTATTTATAGACTTCACTAAGACAACTGTCTCTTATTGTCACATCATCCCTCTTTATTTTGGCATGTTGAGAATTCTGTAGTTCCCAAGTTTATAGATGTTCTCATTAATTATATTTTAGATTGATCATATTTGAGTCACAAATAAGATGACATCTGAAATACTGGTTTTGTCACTTTTGAGAATTCCTTCTTTTAGCACCTGAAGATCTCTGTAAGTTAGTGCAACATAACATCCTTACTCAGGAAATGACAAATACTGTGCCTCAATTCAAGGAGTCTCAGTCTAAAACCCATGTAAGCAAGGAATCCAGGATAGTGTTTGTTCAGCCATTAGTATTAGTGGTACCCTGAGTGTGTGAGCCATGCTATTTTTAAATGCACTGCTGACTTCAGTGATAAAGAGGGTACAGAATGTGCCTTGCCAGGCTTATGAGCTTACCATGAGTAATACCCATGGTTATTATGATGTCAGAACTTGAATATTCTTTACCAAGAACATAGCCATTACATCATTCGACTGGGGTGGGGTGGGGGGGACAGGATGTGAAAAGTCCATTTTTCTGAGGAAAAAGCAGCATCACGGCCATAGCTGGTTCTCGCATTAGGGCTTTCATGCTGAATTCCGCAGTGCCCACCCCATCAGTCAGTTTGAAGAGCAGCTTCCCATTTCAGTCACCAGGAAGTCAATTGTCTCAAAGTTTTCAAACCCAATGAGTGTCATTTGTGACGGATGACCCTGTGCCTTCCACTTGTTAAGGAAGGTTGTTGGGTGGTGATTAGTGTAGGCACACTTGAAATCACTAATAGCTGTGAGGATCAGAGCTGTTTGTTCCATCATTGGGCACATTGATTTGATGAGGCATTTTCACAGGGCACAGAAGTGATGTCTGACTATGGAGGAGAGGGCTTGAACTGTTTAGAATTTTAAAAGTCGTCTCTTAGACTGTGCTCTGGTTTGGATGAGTGAGCATGTTGCGCATCAAAATATAATTGTACTCAGCCTTATTAATTCAGCATTAGGGGACATGACAGTGCTAGTCAGGATGGGCTAAGTTACACGGCAGCAACAAACATCCCCCGCCCCGCCCCCCACAGACACACCTCAGGGACTTAAAACAGCCGAGGGTTGTCCCACATTTATGCTGCCTGTCCGCCTTGGGGGTCACTGGGGTCTTGCTCCTTGGTATCCTCATGCAGTTCCCAGGCTGAGGAGCCTCCACCCCTAGATCATTGCCGTTTTCCACAGCAAAGGCAAGAGAACCAACTACGCAGGTTGCACACTGGCTCTGAAAATCTTCTGCCCAGAAGTGACATTTCCCGCTCCTCAGGGCTGCAAAGCGAGCACTTAACTCGCTGAGCCTTCCTGGCTTCCCCAAGAGGTAAAATATAGAGTCTGTATCTGAGTCTTCTGCAGCCCCTAAAGTTTCCCAGGCATCCTCTTCAGAATCGTTGGAAGTGGCTTTTTCCCTGACCAAACTGCCTTTCCTTGAAGGAATAGCATTGAGATAAGTGACAAGTGTGTTCTTGTCCCATTTCATTGTTTTTCTGTTTCCTTCATCCAGTCGTTCAGAAATAGCACGCCGAATCCCATGCATGTGCCGGGCATACTCCGCCTTACACTAAGTACTGTTGGGCACGAGTTTTCCTCTCAAAGAGCCAGTGTGTCGGCCACATTGTCGATCGGCCTTGCTGAGCTAGCTGGCCTCCTCCTCCTCCTCATCTTTCACTAAACTTATTTAGGGCTTACTGTGAACCAAGCACTGTTTTAAGTGTTTTGTATGTACTAACTCATTTTATCCTCACCTGCAGGGGTGGCCAACTTTTCTGTATCTAAGATCTACTTTTTATCTTAAAAGTGTGTCGCGATCGACTTGTTGGCCACCCCTGAGCTAGAGTATAAACTCTGATACCCCATTTTGTCGGTTTCTTAGGATTATATGTTATGATTTGACACTTCAAATCAGCTGGGCGCTATATTGGCACCGCTCGAGTTGCTGCTTCAAATCAGCCTGGCGCCGCAGCGGCACCGCTCGAGTTATAAGAGCTACAATTGCTTCAAAGTCCATGGTACATGGAATTCCACCCCAGACATTGCGAGCGATCGACCAAAATTGGCCTCGCGATCGACCTGTAGATCGCGATCGACTTGTTGGCCACCCCTGCTCACCTGGACCCTGTGAGATATTAGTACTACCTCCATATTACAGTTGAAGAAACTGAGGCACAGAGAGGCTGTGTAACTTGCTGAAACCATGCAACCAGCAAGGGGCAGAACCCATACTGTAATGTGGTTTCTGGGAACTCAGAAATTATGAGTTCAATCTGGAATGAACTGTTAGAACACAGACCACTACTAAGTGGGAGACTGTCTATATCACCAAATGCCTCTGTGTTAGGAAGCAGGACACACGAGAGCTATCTGATGTCTCAGCTGTGCCCCAGAACGGCCACCTCCCCTCAGCCGCATGCGTTTGGCCCGCCCGCACTGGAGTTGTTGGGTAGCGACACCAGGACTGGTTTAATGACAGTGACTCACAGCATAAAAATGTCCTTACAACAGACCAGAGAACCCACGTTGATAGCCGCTTAGAATGGGCTGCTGGTCACACTGCAGGGGACCCAGTTGCCACCTGATTTTCACATCCACAACATCGGCACACAAATACCTGCTTAAATGTGGTGAATAAGACTGCGTTGCAGTTCTGTTGTGCATTACAGTTTACAAAGCACATCACAACGGTGCTTATTATCCCGAGTGCGGTGCTTATTATCCCGAGTGCGTTCCCGATATACTTTCACTTGCTGGCTGTTTTCCCTCTTCTCTCCTATCTGTTATTTCTTTTCCCCTTTCTTCCTCCTCTCCCTTCCTTACTCACTCCCAGCATCCCTACTTCCCCAAATTCCTCTGGCTTTCTTCCTCTGTCCCTCCCTCCTTCCACCTTCCCTTGTCACTGTGGGGGTGGGGCTTCCTGTGCCTGTCCCAAGGTGATCTCTAATTGAGTTTCATCAGATGTCAGTTAAAGGCAAGTGAGGGTCTTGAAAAAATTCTCTGGGAACCAAAGAGCTGTAATGGAGGGTTACTGTTGTAAACAGTTGCCATTTAAATCAAGAAAGGATAGATGACTGCTTTCTAGGCGATGGAATGAGTCCTGCATTTGAAGAGAACCCAGGGGAAACGGTTATATACACTCAGGGTCACAGACATCCCTGGGTCTGCATGACATCTTTCCACGTTTTCTTTGCAGGAATGAAACAGCCTGTGAGAGAAATGGTCAAGAAGTGCATGAGCATGAGGCAGCGCACGGGTGTTGCCGAGGTCTTTGTCCTGCTCTCTCTGTCTCAGCAAAAAGTTTCCACCTGTAAATGATGGGTCTGAGGAAATGCCATCCCGGGACCCCTTAACTGTTGACAGAGCTAGTGAGAACGCACTAAACTTTCACATGCCTGCTTTAGAAATCTTGTTGTTTTGAAGTCACAATGAACAAAGATATTTGCGTAAAGAAAGATGCTTAGTGCCCTAGCTGGAAGTGGAACTAAGACGTGCATGTAAGACTGAGGATGTTTCTATGGCGTTTCAACCAAGCAGCGGCAACAACAGGCTGTAAGGACAGTCGGCCGTGTGGCCAGCATGACTAGCAGTTGTTATACTTCATTATAAATTAGCTTGCATACAATTGCGTTTTTTTCAATAAAATACATCCTGAGTGATATTATAGAACACATTCGTTTCCAAGGGCTACTGTAACAAAGCACCACAAACTGGGTGGCTTAAAAACAACAGAAATGTCTTCTGTCATGGTTCTGGGGGCCGAAAGTCTGAAGTCAAAGTGGCTGTGCTCCCACCGAGACGCGGGGTGGAACCCTTCCTTGGCCCTTGGCTTCTGGTGATGCCTGGCAGCTGGCTTCCCTTGGCTCACAGATGCCTCACTACAGTCTCCACCCCTGTCGTCATGGGGAGTTCTGTCTGTGTGTCTGTGTCTTTTCTCCTCTTACAAGGACACCAGTCATGTTAGATTAAGACTCACCTTAACCACCTGGTCCTAACTTCATAACATCAGCAAACACCCTATTTCCAAATGAAGTCACATCCACAGGTATTGGGGGTTAGGACTATAACATACCTGAGGGGACACAGTAATAGAATTTACACAGAGTAACAGAATATCACGCATAGGGTAGTAGAATTTACTTTCTGGTTTTTTGTTTGTTTGTTTGTTTGTTTGTTTGTTTTTGGTATTAAAGAGTTGGCAGTAGCCTGGTAATGAGAACACCAGAATGGGAAAGAGCAGTGGGCTACGGGGTCTGATTCTGAGCGTGCAGCGCCTTGGGTAAGCGCAAAGCACCCATCAGCTGTGGGCGTGGCATGGGGCGGGGAAGGGTTAAGTAAAACACATAATTCCACTCTACCAATATAGGACCAGGCATTTACTGAAGGAGAGCTCATTCTTTCCTGTATAAAAGAGAAAAAAGGTGCCTACCAGATTTTTTTGTCTTGATTTGGACTTTATAAATCACTTCTAAAGGATCGAAAAATTCACTCTGAGACTTTGAACATTCAGTCTGAGCATTGCCAGACACCTCCCTCTCGAATACCAGCTCCAGCTCGCTACTGTCTTGAGGCGGTCAGTAATGATTTTGAAACGATAGTGGAGAGGGATTTGTATGCCAATGATAGCTGGTGGCTGAGAGATTCGGAGACAACACTTTCGTAAAGATTTGTGGCTCAAACACCTGAAAATTAACCCTGTTGAAACTTTAACTGCCTTCTTTAGGACATTTGAGGGACAAAGTGAGTGGCCTACATCTTTGAAAATGTGTATTTTAAATGGAATTCCTCTGGATTGAGACTAGAAGTATAGCTGCTTTTATAGTTTGTGGGTGTTTGCCTTTTTCATCCACTGAGTTTGTTTGAAAGGTTATCTTGAGATCTTTCAGGTAGCAGGAAAATGCCAAGTTGAAAAATGTAACAGTCCCTATAGCCTTTCGACTAAAAGGACAATGTGAGTAACAGAAGAGAATTAGGGTGTACATGAGAAGAGAGGTCCAAGCCTCTTTATTAACCCCAAAGGGGACCTGAGGCAGGAAACCTAACCTTTACCCATCCCCAGCCAGCCCACAACTAATCTGTCTTTTGAGCTTACTCATGTTTAAAGATTTATTTTTATTGTTTTTGACAGAGAGAAAGAGAGAGAGAGAGAGAGAGAGAGATACAGAGACAGAGAGAAGGGGGAGGGCCCAGAACAGTCTCCATAGTTGTACATCATTAGTTTTTCCACATAGTTTCATTCCACAGGTGGGCATGGGGCTGCACAGGGCACGAACTGGGCCAGGGTCTCACCCCAGTGAGAACCGAACTGGGGGCACTCCCTAGTTCAGCATATGGGTCCACACGGGCCGGGGCCAGTATTTGATCCTGGGTCCCCGGGGCTGCAAAGTGAGCGCTTAACCCACTGAGCCATCCCAGCTTTCCCGAATCATGTTTTTCTTGAGAATGTTTGACACACTTAGAGTCAGAACTCGAAACATAGTTTACACTTTCCCATTTGGGTGTTATTAATACATCACTACCAATTCTCTTTTATCCCAAAGTGACTACAGTTATTCCTTGATATTTATTAGATACATTCTTGCATGGCCTTTCCAGAAGCACTGTAACATAAACTTACACAGAATTCCATTTAAAATAATCATTTTGCTTTTGCTTGTTTCCATCTTTGACTAATCAAAATGCCCTCATGGGTCCTTTGAGGTAAGATACAAGGAAATCACAAAATAAGATATCTTCTCTCCAAGGAGGGAAAACCAGAATTCTGTTTGGAATATCATGACTATATATCCTGAGAAAATTATATGTTAGTAAATGCTTTTGGTTTCCTTAAACCTGTTGTTATGGGTTGAATTGTGTCCCCCCAACAACTTGGGAGTTGAATTCCAAACTTCCGGGACTTCAGAATGTGACTTTATTTGGAGACAGCGTCTTTACAGAGTCATCAAGTTCCAATGCAGTCGTTAGGTGGGCCCTAATTCAATATGGTTGGAGTCTTTATAAAAAGGAAAATTTGAACACAGAGACATGCATAGAGGGAAGATGCCTGGAATGAATCCTATTCATAGTCCTCAGAAGGAACCAGCACTACCTGCCCTTGATTTTGAACGTATAGCCTCCAGAACTGCAAGATAATTTCTGTTGTGTAAGCCACCAGTCTGTGGTGTTGTCCCACCTTAGCAAACTAGCACACCTGTGTTAATTAATGCAACCATTGTTTTAAAAGGGAGTCTTTGAGTCATTTTGTTTTCATTGGTTCCACCATTTCCTGGAGAAAGAAACTGGAAAGCTGTCGTCACCATTCACCAGAATTATTTTCGGTTGGCAATTTTCAGAATGACCGCTTGGTAACAATGGACTCTAGTTACTCAGTTTATGGACTGTGTGTATGTACCCACTGCAGTGGAAGGCTGGCTTGGCTGCAGGTGAGCCTATGCTCAGGCCAGGCAGTATGGCAGAGGCATAGGGAGGTGCAATAGAGAGCAGCTGAAGGTGTTAGGGTGAAGGTAGCAACTTGCAGAAGAGAAGTAAGTCTGAACATGGAGAGGGGCTGATTTAGTTAGACAGCCAGTACAGAACATGTGGAGAATTTGCAAATGGTAGGAAAAGGATGGTTTCTCAACAGCTTATGGTAGCATTTGCAGATTCGAGGAAAATGATCCAAAAGATTTTGAAAGTCCTTCAGAGAATCACATTTCTTGGAAAAGCAAGGGGCATAACATGGCGCATGTTTTTCTTCCCAGGAGTGCACCCCTGCTTTCTCCTGATCCTGTGGGAAAAGGCATCTATGCCTCATTCCCAGCCAGGCCCAATAACTCTTATTATCTGTTTTTATTCTCCTAGGTCAGTCCCTTAATTGTGTTTATCATCATTTTATCCTTGACCTTTCCTGTGACTCATACTGTCTTTCTCAAACTATTTGACAATGTTTGTGTCCCCAAGGATTACTTTCTTTGCCATCTACTCTACTTTCTACACCATTTCTCCTGGGAAACAGCTAACCCGCACGGGCCCATGTTCATCTAGGTGTTGCTGAGAGCCCGGTGACCTCTCGCCCATTCCCCTGCCCTGGTTTCCATCTTGGTGCATATAGAACATTTCCTCTGTGTTGCTGGTCGTGCCTAAAATGAAGTCTATTCAAAATGGAGCTCTTCTAGCTGGACTCTGCCTCATAGTTGGCAGCTCCATTCCGCTCTGTGGGATGTGAACCTTTGTCCATCTGTCCTGCTCATCTTGGTTTAGCATTATTTTTGGCTTCATGCTTTGTCTTTGGCCTATAGATGAACTGCTTCAGGGCCACCTTACCCTCTCCTCCCTCTGATTAATTCTGTGCAAGCTTAGCCAATCCTATTCATTTTCATTCTCTTTTCAACGTGGTTTATCTTCAGTCAAGATTCAACTCATTGGGGAAGCCAGGATGGCTCAGTGGGTTAGGCGCTCACTTTGCAGTGCCGGGGACCGAGGATCGAATCCCGGCCCCGGCCCGTGCGGACCCATATGCTGAACTGGGAGCTCCCCTAGTTCAGTTCTCTCTCTGTCTCTGTATCTCTCTCTCTCTCTCTCTCTCTCTCCACTGTCAAAATAAATAAATAAATAAATAAATAAATAGACCATTTAAAAAAAAAAGATTCAACTCAACAAGTGGGAACTAGAGGCTGATAGTCAATGACCGGCAGCTCCTGACACTTTAACTTTGGTGAATTAAGCAATTCCTTTCTCACTTCCAGTATAATAGTTGAACGCTGAATATTTCAGCTTGGGTATCCTATCAGTGCGTATAATTCAACTTGCTGAAAGCCTGTGCTGTTACTGCATCCTGCCTGAGATAAACAGCAGTTTATACCACCTCTCATCGTCCCTGTCCTCTTCCTGGGAAGCCCACTCCTTTTGGTCCCCTGGGCATATTGGATTCCTCTCTCTCCTTCGCCCTGGCATCCCATCTGTCAGGGTGTCTTGCTTTTCCTCTCGGCAAAGTGTTCTGTTTCTGCTACTTCCTTTCTGTTTCCTCAGGACCCGTCTCTGTCCACTGCGCAGCAGATAGGTGACGCTTATGTCTTTAAGGAGGTACATTGATTTGAACAATTTTGAATGGTTGTATTTCTCAGATGTCCTCATAACCAGAGGATACAGAAATGAGAGGTGGCAGGATCGTTGTTGTAGGTGTCCATCATCTTACTAGGTGGTGTACAGTGAGAAGTGTCCCATACTGTAGATCTGCTTCTTCTCACATACCAGCTTTCATTTTTTCCTTGGTCATTGTTGTATCTGTCCCCTGTTTGGTGCGTCTAGTCTGAGAACCGAAAGAATGAAAAAGAATGGTTAACAGCACGGATTTGGAAGTCAGGCAGACCTTAATTCAAATCCCAACCTAGCTGGTGGTAACACAGTGACCGTGGACAAACTACGCCATCTCCCCAAACTGCATTTACTCATCTGTGAAAGAGGGAAAGTGCACCTCTCCCTACAGTTGTGGGGTGTGAGCACCTCAAGTCTTACACAGAGAGCGAACTCAATAATGGCAAGTCCCTCTACAGCTTGTTACGGTAATTGTGTGTTAGATGATGGTCAATAAGAACGAGTGAAGGCTGAAAGAGTGCAGCGAGTGGATTTGGTGGGAGAGCTTCATGCCAGGATTTGTTGAGTGTGTAATAATTCTGGAAGATTGAAGTTATCAGACAATGACAGTTCTGGGCGAGTGGGCTATTGGTGCACTATGTAGACTGGTGGTTAATTACTGGTTTAGCATCTGTGATTGTATTACTACTTAGTAAATGCTCCTAAGTTGTCTCTAAGCAAAGCCTAACATTCCTGAGGACAGAGGCTACTGCTGGGGCTGCTCTTCCCTACTTGCTTACTCCTGGTTACCAGAATCTGGAACACTGTCCTTGTGCTTTCAAAAGATACCCCACCTTTCTCATTGCAGCTCACACCTTAGCTCCTCTGTAAACCCTTTCCTAACCACAACCCAAAGTGATTCCTGCCTCCAAACTCCTCTCGTGTTTACTTTGGCAGCTTGCTTATGTTGCCTAGAATTGCTGGTTATCCCTTTTAATTTGCAATGAACTTGCAACCCCGTGAGATTTTAAGCTTTGTTAGGGCAGTGCTGATGTGTTAGATGTCTTTGTTTCCTTTTGTGCCCAACCCCAGTCATTTTATATAGAGGACCCTTGATGCAATCAGTAGTATTATTATTGTCATTATTGACAAAAGAATTTCTGTAAAACTTGTGGTTGATCCTAAACTGTGCCCTGGTGGAATATACTATATATTTAACATTGCACAACAAATGGATTAACAGACTTAGATTGAAAATTATATAAAAACCCCATAGACGTATAGTATACACTGTTTTGAAAATGTGTCATTTAGAAATGAGGTAATCTGAAATTATCTTTGCAATGTAAACTTGATACGCAAGATGAGTATCATTAAAATTTTATGAATATTGTGTTGTATGTCAATGAAGACACTCTTTTCTAGTACCTTTCAACCAGCAGGGGCATCAAATTATGTTATATAGGATAATCAACCCTTTTGGGGATGTTTTAAAATGTCCATTCATATACGTATTTCTAATATTCATATATTTTTTACCTTTATTTTGACATATTCTAGAATTTTATTATACCTTGTGTATATGATGTGGTATACAAGGGGGGTCCATAAAAAACCCAGCCATAAATGCCTCTATTTCTCATATTACATGGCTGGATACTTTCCAGACAGCGCTCATATGAGACAAAGAAGGCATTCCATTAGTTATGGGAATTAATTCTTCCTTGAGTTCTTGACTACCAAAGGAAAAAGATCTGTATCTTCTTTCAAATACTCATTATTCAGCAGAATTGTGTGTCCAAAGGATTTTTGGAAGTGGGAAAGTTGGTACCTCTTGAACTAAAATGTTCATGATTGTGTTTCCTTTAATAATGTAACTGAATTCCAACTGGCAATTCAATTCATGTCTGCCAAATAATTTTATTTATAATGTCTTCTCTCAAACTTTGGTAGAATTCATTGAAATTGAATTTCAATTTTTTTTTTATTGAACCCTCACTCATCCCTGTAGTTTCACCAGAGTCTGATCTTTCCAGTAGATAATTTTGGGGTGGTGAAATGGAAAGGAAATGTACTCAGATATGAAGCAACTTTTCAGTTCATCTAGTTGTGAAATACAAAATTATGAAGAAACTAAGCAAATAAGTGGGGGGGAAAGAACTGAATGAGGCAATCATTTATCAGATGACATTTTTAAAAATCTTGTGAGGTAAGACCTCAGAAAAATCATAGAGAATTTTAGCTATTTTTCTTTTTAAGTAGAAAATATTATTATCACCCCCAGAAGAATAAATTTATCATCAAACCATTAAGACAAAGAGGCACATAGAATTCCTCAGGGTTAAACTTCTGGTCAGAATCTGTTTTAATCACATATTATAGGAGCCTAAATAAACCCATCACTTGACTTTCTAACTTCCAAACTAGGACCTTTGAGAGTGAAAATGGAGAGGATGCTCATGGTAACTGAATTGGCATAACCAAGGTAGTTCCGGACTGTCCCAAAGTCAGACGTACTAGATGCTCAAGATTTTAAAATCTGGAGAATCATGAGACTCGTGAGAAATTGGCTTTGAAATCAAGTGTGATAGCATCTTATAGACATAAGATGTATGTATGGTAAATGCTACAAGGCAAATATTCTAAAAAATAGTATTTTGAAATGCTGACTGACATGCAAACTTTTTTTTTTTTAAGTGCAGAATGTGCATTTGAATAAAGAAGCCAAAAGAGGGTCGATGGCCTTTAGTATACATGCTATGGAGGTGGCCCTAAGTAACCGGGGAGCCTGTATTTGTTTGGGTTGTGAAAGAGACGACAGCCTTTGTCTTTGTGGTAGTGGGGAATGACTTCTTGTCAATAATGGACTTTAATTCTAATGAAAGGATATATTTTAGTGTCAATTTTATAGGAGCTGTTTTTCATTTTCCGTGTGCAGGAGAAATATTTTACATACAGTTGTATAAGTTGTCTTAAGTTTTAATAAATTTGTTTTTAAGTGCTTTGTACTGATCATTTTTATAACATTGGCATAAACTTGCATTGGTATCACGTAAAGCTCATATCCAGTGTGTACGACTATGACCTGCTTCTGAGCCACAGCTGCATGTAATAGGGATGCTGCTGCCTTTTAGAGGCTTTAGCTCGAGATGGTAGTGACTTGCTGTGCTTTCATGAGTGACAATGTGGACATTTTGTCAGGTGTTAACCTGGGTGGCTACGTAAGCTTTTGTGGAGGGGTCTAGGTCTAATGGCCCCTCTAGGGAGCAGGTATAATTATAGCAAGTTTATCTGCAATGATTTCCCAGGTCCCTCATGCCACTCGCTCCCTACGGGCTCAAAACCCACCTGCACCATTGGGTGGGAATAGCCTTTCAGTCTCCCAGCAGAGGAAGAATAAAACCCACTTTGTCTTCCAGGGCCAACTAGGAAGAGCAGAGATGACTTACAAAACAATTGAGACTTTGCCATAGGATCAAACTGAAAATGTCCATTAAGCCCCTGCTTTTTTCTGAAAAGAAAATGAACAAATAAGGAAGGAAGTCATCCTTGAAGAGTACAGAGGTCAATATAAAAATAAATGAGAGTGGAAATATACAGGTGCTCTCCTTCCTCATCCCAGGCCTCAAGGATCTGAATAAATAGAATGTCAAAGGCCTGGGCTTAACTCACCAAGAGCTACACTGATCAAGAGGATTTGTTCCAGAGAAGTGCTCTCAAGGAGGAATGTTTGGAAACAAGTTAGGTTTTGCCGTAAAATTATTTTAAGATTAAGCTGCACAGTCACCAGCAGCGTTTGACTCCTTATAAGATATTTTAGACATTTTAAAATAATAGTATTAATTTATAATTGTTATTATTATTAAAGACTTTCTTTAGCTATATTATCTTTGAGCATTTTGCTTCTCAGAGCAAAATGGCCTTTTTTACAGAATAAAGGTAATAAGGGCTATAGTATCAAACTTCCAATTATACAATAAGTAAGTTCTGAGATTTAATATATAGGGGCTGCCCAGAAAATAATCCAGCCATTGTCAATATTAATGAGAATGGTTACATGGCTGGATACTTACCAACAACCCTCATATACCATGATGAGTATAGTTAACAATACTGTACTGTATACTTGAAAGTTGCTAAAAGAGTAGATCTTAAATGCTCTCACCACACAAACACACACATACAAGGTAACCATGTGATGTGATGAAGGTGTTAACTAATCTTATGGTGGTAATCATTTCACAATATACGTGTGTATCAAATCATCACATTGTACACTTTTAACTTACACAGTGTTAATGCCAGTTATATCTCAGTAAAGCTGGAAACAAATAAGGCTGTATTGAACATTGTTTCTGGTTTTTGGAATGGTAGCTGTTGGCCTTATAAAGGAACGGCCGTGACCACACCAGGCCGCACGAGAGGCTGAGGCAAACGGCGTGACGAAAGGCATTTCTAGTCACGCGGGTCTCCTTTCTGATCCTGGGCATCTGTCTGTCACCCGCCAGTGATGATTTCCACAATTTTATGACCCTTGGCTGTCATCCCAATAAGTCATAAGCCATCTTCTTCCCCTCTGTAAAATTCCACTTCTACACCCTGGCCTTTCCACCAAAATTTTTTGAAAAAGTGAAAATAGAGCCACATCTCCTGTATATAACATCAGCATATGCATCCACAGCCAGCCCTGACTGACACCTCCCGCCCCACGTACTGAAGGATTGAGGCGTAAGGGGCAAGCTAGATACCAAAGGACAAAGAAAATGCTTACTTGCTTTGCCTCTTAAGTGAAAAAGAAACTGAAAGCCAAGGGATTGGTCATACCTATATTGTATACAACATCTAGAACAATATGGATGTTTAATACTGATAAATATAGAAAACTCATTTTCTTTGTTACTATAGAATCGGGGGAGGTTGACTTGAACAAAAAGAACAGTAGGAAGAAACAGTTAAAGTATAGATTCTGAATAAGCAAGATGAAATAGTCTTCTCAGGCAGAAGGATGCATATATTATAGAAGTGTAGTCACATTACATGGGTAGATGTTGGAGTTTAGGATTCAAACAAGAAAGGAAGCCTCAGTTGGCTCTATGGGATCAGGCTCAAGGTGGGGTTCAGAGCAGGCATTGGGAAATCAGCATGTCCAGGCTGAAGTACAACCAGAATATGAGTGCTGCCCCCAGACAGGGCCTGCCTAACTTGTGCCTTGGTTTTTCTAAAAGTCTTGGTTTGGATAGAAAAGTATTGGCAGGTTTTTCTTTACTTTCCAGAGGAAAGTCTGGGACCCAAGTGCCGTGACTGGTAGTTGCTCTTTAGCCAGGAACTAAGCTCTCTTGAAGTCCTGGCCAGTTAGAGTGCTTTATTCTAGCAGTTCCCAACCTTTTTGGCACCATGGACCAGTTTCGTGGAAGACAGTTTTTCCACGAATGGGTGGATGGGGAGTATGGTTTCAGAATGATTCAAGTACATTACATTTACTCTGTACTTTATTATTATCACATTGTAATATATAATTAAATCATTATAGAACTAATCTAATGCCACTGCTGATCTGACAGGAAGTGGAGTTCAGGGGTTAACATGAGTGATGGAAAGTGGCTGTAAATACAGATGAAGCTTCGCCCGCCTGCCCCGCCACTCACCTCCTGTTGTGTGGTCCAGTTCCTAACAGGCCACAGACCGGTAGCAGGGGTTGAGGACCCCTGCTTTATTCCATCAACTGAGTGCCTACCATGTGTAATGAACTTGGTTTAATACTGGGGAAAGCACAATCAAGTATATGATGTAAACCAGGGGTGTCAAACTCTATTAAAACACGGGCCATTTGGTGCAACAGGCAAGATTCACGTGGGCCACATCACATGTACAAACGTCACCGGAACTGAGTCAGCATGTTTATACACACCCACAGGCCCCCAGGAAAGGCACTGGGCCACGTGTATACTCGTCTTTAGTAGTTAAAGCATTATCGAGGGAATTGTGTGTACAGTATTGCCTCGATCTCCCCTAAGCGCTATTTTCTTCATAACAATTTTTTCTATTTTCATTTTATTTCAGAGCATCGTGGGCCACAAAAAATTACCATGCAGTCCCCGGGTCGCCAGTTTGACACCCCTGGTATAAACTATAGTTCTTGCCCCCAGAATATAGCCTGGTATGGAACATGACCTAAATGTGTAAAAAGTTAAACAGCACAAAAGATAAGTGATTCATTCAACAAGATAGAAGATATTGCAAGGCAGAAATGCAATTTGTGGCCTAATGGATAGTGCATATGGTATAATGCTATAGGAACTGGAGAGTTGGGAGTAATCACTGGGATAGAGAAATCTAGGAAGGGGAGGGATCTGAATTGTCTGATCTTTGGATAAGTTGAGAGATAATAGTGCAGGCATGGCAGATGGAGGAATGGATTAAGAATGTGGATGTAGGAAGCATAAGAGACATTCTAAAAATAGTGAGTAGAACAGCTTAATTAGGGTTGAGGGTTGAGGAAAGTTAATAGTTGCAGATGAAGCCAACAAGTAGTTGAAACAAAATGGTATGGTGTTAAGTTAGAGTCCTCATCTTTATCTTCTAGACACTAAGAAGTCATTGAAAGTTTTTGGACAAAGTGATATGCTTAGAAATATTTTAGGAAGATTAATCAGGTGGCTGAATATGGCTGAATATGGGCAAATTAGAGGAAGAAAGAGAGCTGAGGTAGACCAGATGTCTGCATTTGCTGTAGTTCTACCAGAAAATGATAAATGTTTTGACCATGGCAGTGGCAACAAGAACAGAAATAAAGAGATGGATATAAGAGACATTTTGAAGGAAAGAGAGATCATCAAGATTTAGCACCTTCTTGTCCATGTAGGCAAAGAGGGATTATTAAAGGTAATCCACCTTTTGGAACCAAGTGACTAGAAGATTTTATGAACAGAAATAGGGATGTTAGGATGGAGGTGAGATAGCTATGTTTTTAAAAAAAGATAAGGAGTTAAGCTTTGGAAGGTAGTCTTTGCTGTAGCTGGAGGCAGAAATGTATTATTGGAAGATACAAGGGAGAGCCTGGCCTGTGATTAATGTGGGAGTTGCCTGCATAGAGATGACAACTTCAGCTCTTTGAATGGATGCTATCTTCCAGAGAGAACAGAGTCGAAATGTTGGAAGTGCCTGCCTTCTAAAGGAGGAAGAGGAAAAGGAACCACCCGGCACACATTGTGTAATCAGACACTGAGGAGCAGGTTACAGATTCACATAAGCACAGATAAGAGCAACAAGAAGGAAGTTGTGGTCAATAGGATCAAATGTTGCAGAGAGGTCAAAGAGAATAGGGGCTAACAGAAGGTTATGGATCAGACAATTAGGAAAAGGTTACCTTTAAGAATAGCCTTATATTGGGGAAGCCGGGATGGCTCAGTGGGTTAAGCGCTCACTTTGCAGCGCTGGACCAAGGATTCCTGGCCCCCGAGGATCGAATCCCGGCTCATGCGGACCCATGTGCTGAACTGGGAAGCTCCCCCAGTTCAGTTCTCTCTCTCTCTCTCTCTCTCTCTCTGTCAAAAAAACAATTAAAAAAAAATAGCCTTATAGTGTGTGTGTGTGTGTGTGTGTGTGTGTGTGTGTGTGTGTGTGTGTACATGTGTAGGAGTAGATGGATTACGGGTTGATACTTGAAGAAAAGGGAACATAAACCATTGATTAAAAGTGAGAAGAAGGAAAGAGTTAAAAGGAGAATATGGTTGTTACACTTCTTGTCTTCCAAGTTGGGAGTTTGTGTGTGTACATCCATGTGAAGCAGAAGACAGAGATTAAGTCATTCATTTGTTTGGCACAACTTTTATTAAATACCTGCTAAGGACTTAGATCCAATTAACAGGGAGAAATTGAAAAGAGAGGTCAGTGGAGGGAACAGGGTTTAAGAGAAAATGGAAAGGATGAACCATGAGAACAGGGGAACTTTTAGTATTGGAGAAGAAACACCTCTTGCTCTGAGACTGGAGAGAAGGAAGACAGGATGCAGGATGGATGCAGACTCAGGAATGTTTTGAAATAAAGAGAATATCACCAGCAATATTTACCAAAAAATAAATAATGAACAAGCCCTGACATTCTAATTCTCTCTCAATCTTGATTATGTTCCTGGCACTGCTCTACAAGTCTCTTACCCTCTTAATGATGGCAGGTGGAACACTGGCACTGTGTGGTCCCACACACTGAGTGACCAGAATGTGTTTATGGGTGGAATAGATTCACTTTTCCAACCTTGTTTTGAAATGGAAGGAAAATATTCTATAGGTCCCAAGCCACTGGTCAGAATAGAAATAAATCTGTCGAGTTTATTCTTGCAGCAGTGACTAAAATATTTATTTCTCCCTTTCTTTTTCTCATAGGTATGGCCTCACATGTGCAAGTTTTCTCCCCTCACACCCTTCAATCAAGTGCCTTCTGTAGTGTGAAGAAACTGAAAGTCGAGCCGAGTTCCAACTGGGACATGACTGGGTACGGCTCCCACAGCAAAGTGTATAGCCAGAGCAAGAACGCACCACCTTCTCAGCCAGCCACCACAACCATCAGCACCTCCTTGCCCATCCCCAACCCAAGCCTACCTTACGAGCAGACCATCATCTTCCCAGGAAGCACCGGGCACATAGTTGTAACATCAGCAAGCAGCACTTCTGTCACTGGGCAAGTCCTCGGCGGACCACACAACCTAATGCGTCGAAGCACTGTGAGCCTTCTTGATACCTACCAAAAATGTGGACTCAAGCGTAAGAGTGAGGAGATTGAGAACACAAGCAGCGTGCAGATCATCGAAGAGCATCCACCCATGATTCAGAATAATGCAAGTGGGGCCACTGTAGCCACTGCCACCACATCGACTGCCACCTCCAAAAACAGTGGCTCCAACAGTGAAGGTGATTATCAGCTAGTCCAGCATGAGGTGCTGTGCTCCATGACCAACACTTACGAAGTTTTGGAGTTCTTGGGCCGAGGGACATTTGGGCAAGTGGTCAAGTGCTGGAAACGGGGCACTAATGAAATTGTGGCCATCAAGATCCTGAAGAACCACCCATCATATGCCCGGCAAGGTCAGATTGAAGTGAGCATCCTGGCCCGCTTGAGCACAGAGAGTGCTGACGACTATAACTTTGTCCGGGCCTATGAGTGCTTCCAGCACAAGAACCACACGTGCTTGGTCTTCGAGATGTTGGAGCAGAACCTCTATGACTTTCTGAAGCAGAACAAGTTCAGCCCTTTGCCCCTCAAGTACATTCGCCCAGTCCTCCAGCAGGTAGCCACAGCCCTGATGAAACTGAAGAGCCTGGGTCTGATCCATGCTGACCTCAAACCAGAAAACATCATGCTGGTGGATCCGTCTAGACAACCCTACAGAGTAAAGGTCATTGACTTCGGTTCAGCCAGTCACGTGTCCAAGGCTGTGTGTTCTACCTACTTGCAGTCCAGATATTACAGGTAAAACTGACTGATTGCGCCGAGACAGCAGATGCTGAACGCCCAGTGGCACTCACAGAGAGTGTGCAGTGTTAGTCCCTGTGAGGGAGGTAAAACCCTGTGCCCACCGTTGCTGCCCTCAGGTGATCTCATAATTTGGTTGGGAAGTTAGAACATGCACACATGGAAATGATGATTAGAAGCCAGGTCAGAATGGAGCTAAAGAAGACTCTTGGCATAGACCAGGAAAGGGCTACTTCTCCAAGTGTTGTGGTCCACGCCTATTTATTTTATTATTCAGGCAGTCACCCCAAAATTGCTTGGTGGTCCATTGGTGGACCTCGATTGATGTCTTGCCCAGCCCGGTGTAGATGTGCAGTTAGAGGGAACCCTTAGGGGCTGTGGTGAAGAGGAGAGGCAAAGCAGGAGTTCGGTCCTCATGGTTGGTAGGATCCAGACATGGTGGAGGAGAGAGGGGCGCATGCGTTATTGAAGTCACTTGCATAAGAGATGAGGACACCCACCTGGCCAGAACAGAGAACCTGTGGGTGGTGGGAGCTCTGATTAAAAGGACAGGTTGGGACCAGGTGGTTGGGGTCTTCAGTACTTAGACTCAGGGTTTGCAAGTATATCCAGAGGAGCAAGCACTGAGGCATTTGAATGGCATCAGAGAAGATGCCATTTGCATACCTGTGGAGGAGGGATCAGAGAAAAGAGAGACTAGCCTCTGGCCAGTCAGTTTGCCCCCTGCTGAGAGGACACTAAGTTTGGGGTCCAGATGATGGGAAGATGATGGGGGGTATTGTAGGAAAGTATAGGGTTGAAGGAATGGCAAGTAAATGCAAAGCTTCTGTTCCTTCACTCATTCAACAAAGATACCAGGGCTGGTCAGGAAAATATGCAGCCAAGTAACCATTCTCTTTATATTGACAATGGCTGGGTTTGTTCTGGACAGCCCTTGTATATTTCGCATCTAAGGTGAGCAGGCACAGTGCTGGGACTGGAGCATAGTCACGAGCGCAGCCGCCAGGCCCTCGCCCTCCTGCAGTGTCTAGCTACAGGCTAAAATCACCTGGGGGCTTCAAAACATATGCTCACTTGGGTCCCAATCCCCTCAGACTGAATCACCATCTCTCAAGGGGAAGAAGGGTGAGGCCTGCCTGGATGTTGTTAATAGCTTTTCTGGGGATCCATGCCCTGGGGAGACCCACATGAGAGCACTGGCTTGGGAATCAGGAAAACCTGGCGTTGACCCAGGTCACTGCACTTGCTAAGCTGTGTGACTTAGCTTGTTGCCTCATTTCTCTGCATCTCCATCTCAGCCGCAAACTGGGGAAATCCGCTGACCAGCCTCGTGGGTTGTTGGGATGATGGCACGCTGTGACGCAGCTTAAGTGCTACACTCTGTGTCCTTGCATGTGGTCGGCACACCAGACAAGTAGATAGCAATGGAAAACAAGTCTGTTCTGCGGAGACAGTGATGGGCTGTCTTTGAGGTGATGTTGAAAAGTCCACTGAAAATGGAAGTTGGCAAGAAGTGAAACCAAACTGCCATGAGAAGATAGGGCTGATGACACATGTAAGATGTTGACATGTGGGCAGTAAAACCAGAATCCAAGATTCATCTGTGCCTGACACTCCGATCATGGGTGTGCTTTCTCCATACTTACTTCCAGGCCATGTACTGGAACCAGGTGGACCCCACCAGCTGGCTCCCGATGTTTACTGAGTCACTCGTCAGCCAGACCTGGACCCACACAGATCCCCTGCCCAGTGCTCCTCCCACCCCACCCCCACCCTGTCCTCAGCAGACACCCTGTAAGAGACACAGCCTGTAAGACTTGGGTCTCTAAGTGCCTCTCACTGTCTGCATCTTGATCCTGACTCATCTCTAGGTCCCTCCACCTGTGCTGTTTGCTCCCTGCTGTGGCCCAGCCTCCCTTTCGGAGGCATTTCCTGAGCTGCAGCAGCTCTTGTTTAGGCTCTTACATGAGCCCTGTCACTCTAAGCTCAGGTGTGGCAGCACCTACTCGTCTGGGGAGGGGCCTCCGCTGCCTCCAGCTCACACACTTGCTTCCTCCCCACTCCCTCATTTCTAAGCTTTTGGGCTCTGCTCACGTTCCTGCTCCGAACCAGGCATTTCTCATCAGAGCTGCGTGGGGAGGAAGCCCTGCACCCTGGGCTGTGGCCACTGAGGAGGGTGGGCTCTGGGCTGGAAAGGAGAGGACCCTGTGTGGTCCTGGGTCGGGGTGGGGGTGCAGAGGGAGGCTGGGGGTGGCTGGAGCAGCACGGTTCTCTTTAGAAAGTGTCTGAGAGTGGTCTCTGGGGCGGGCACCACAGGTCCCCAGCCTGTTTGAAGAGTAGCCTGTGCCTAGCTCTCTGCTGCTGTCTGTCACTTTATATCCAGGTGCTCCACTTCAGCATGTCAAAGGCTGCTGCTTCCTCAGTCTTGGGTGAATTTGGGGTGAACAGTAGCAAAGTCAGGCTGGTTGGACTTTCCTGATTTAGGTATCCTGAATTGCTTAGTGAACAGATACTGGCTTTATTCAAGTTGTAAAAAATTGAGCATGGAGACTTGTAAAAATACTTAAAAACTTCATTTAAAAAGGCAGTGGTTACTTAGAGGAACTTGAATCAAGGTGACTTTGGGATTCTTAAGCATGCTCATCTCACCTTGTGCCCATGGGACAGATCCAACTCCTGTCCCAGGAGATGGGCTCTCCAGTTTTCCTTGCTATTACGCCTGTCCCTGCTGCCCTAGTGCCGGGGACTCCGCCCACCCCCCAACTCAGGAAGTCTGGAGGGCAGAAGGAACACCTCCAGAGGGTGGTGACGGCTTCTTTCCTGACACCCCCAGGGTTAACATGAGCGCTGCTTTCCTGCCTTCCACTTCTGCCCTTGCCACCCAACTTCTCTCCCAAGGCCGTCCCTCTGGGTGCCGTAGTACCCGTGCCTTTAACCCTTAAGTGACTTGCCCAACATTCAGAGGACAATACCTTCTTCCTCCTAACAGTGGCTTTGGCCGAAAAGGCAAGTGCCCATCCTCCCGGTCCTCATGGTGGCCCAGTGCCCAGCCCTGGTTTCAAGGGCACAGTTAACATGAAAGCCAGACAGCTTTTCTGCCTGAAATGATACTTCATCTTCAAATTGGTCCCTGTGCCCTGTTTCTCCCCCAGGCTTCGTTTGAACTCCAAAATAGCTTACTGCCATACAGAGCAACCTGGGCATGGTGTGGGCAGTCTCCAGCTCTGTGTGGTGGTCCTGGCTGTGGGGGACAGCGCTGCATGCCACAGCTCTCAGGTTGATTTCCCGGATTGCTTTGCCTCTTATGGGATGAGGGGTTATGGGTCAGTCATGGGGGGAGGGGGTTGGGGGGACGGTACTCTTTAGTTGTCCCTGGTTAATCTGAGAAGGAAGATATATTCAACTACATCTTGAAAGTGTGTTTGAGCTGTGTGGGGTAGAGGTGTCCTCATGCTGTGGACCCAACTGTAGGCAGAGCCTGGTTCCCCCGGGGACCCCCATATTTCAACTAGGTGCATCCCCACCACCCCCACTCCAGGGTCCTCTCACTTATGAGTCTCCCTCTTTTAAATGGAACAGTATTCAATGTGTCATTCCATCCTCAGCCCTACCTAGTGACATGGCAGCAGTGTGACAGAGAGATGGTCCTCCCTCTCAGCGTGGGGTCCCTGGAGAAGAAGGTAGTGTCCTGGACAGTGAATTATTTCCCCAGTTGTTAGGCGTTTGCTTGGACGAGGTTGGGGCATCTTGCTGTGGGTATTCTGTGAGGCAAGCCTGATTGTGTTTTTCTGGAAACAAAGGCTGCATTTTTAGTTTTTTATGTCTCATGTATGGGTATCTGATTTCAACTTGAAGGTCATGTACATAGTTAAGTGTCACACTGCCCTGGTTCTCAAGCTTTATGCACAAGAATCACCTGGAGAGCTTGTTAAAAACAGATTCCCACCAGGGTCCTGCCCCAGACCCACTGCACCAGAATCCACCACGCACACACACGCGTGTGCACACACGCACACAGGATTGGAAGCGAGGTGCTCTCAGGCCTCCTGTTTGAGAAACATGGCTCAGGGGAGAGGGGTTTCCATAATAGTGTCACCTTTCAGGTGGTGCACCCTGAGGAGTGGAGTTGTAAGTAGTCCTGTTTGCGTCTGTCAGCTCACCTTGGAAGTCGCAGCTGTTTCCCAATTCGATGCTGCTCTGATGCCAGTCACTTTTTGGAGCAATGCATTGACACAGGTGTGTTTCCACTATCGGTGTGACCAGCACACTAAATACAAAACCAGTATTAAGCTCTACTCTCAGGTCAAACAAACAAGAAGACATGCTATTCAGGCAAAAGATAGAGATTAAAGTGTTCAGATTTTTTGTTTCTGCTCTGGGCCATACAGAATACTCTTGTCTATAAGACTTAGTTTGAAATACCTAGGGGAAGCCGGGATGGCTCAGCGAGTTAAGCACTCACTTTGCAGCCCTGGGGACCGGGGATCGAGTCTCAGCCCCAACCTGTGTAGACCTATGTGCTGAACTGGAGTGTGCCTCCCATGCAGGAGGCCCCCAGCCCAGTTCCCCCCACCCTGCGTGGCCCCCACCCACCTGTGTGGAACGAAACCATGTTGAAAACTGATGACTTACAACTGTGGAGACTGCTCTCCGCCCTCCCCGTTCTATCTCTCTCTGTCTCTGTCAAAAAACAATAAAATAGATCTTTAAAAAAAGAAAAGAAGTACCTAAGGCCATTCATTACTAGGACTCCCCAAAAATAACATAAAAATTTAGGACATAAAAAAATGGCCAGTCCATCTTTTCAGAATAGTCTAACCTTTTTGTCTGATTCTTTTGGTTGCAGTGACTATCTTCAAGTTGAGCCCATTGGGGGTACCTCCTGTGCCCTGTTGTAGATCTATGAGGGGTTCATGACAAGGCATGAGCTCTAATCTTGAGTTTATGGTGTCTCTGAGGAGGTTTTTAAGAGACACAAACAGATGGCCTAGAGCAGAGATAACCTTTTGGCTTCCCTGGGCCACATTGGCAGAAGAATTGTTTGGGGCCACACATAAAATACACTCATGCTAACTTTAGTTGATAAGCTGGGGGCGGGAGATCGCAATAGAACCTCATACTGTTTTAAGAAAGTTCACAAATTTGTGTTGCGCCGACCACATTCAAAGCAGTCCTGGGCCACATGCAGCCCACAAGTTGGACAAGCTTGCCTAGAGTGTAATTTGGATGCTTTGATATTGCAAATGTTTGATCACTCAGCAGATACTCGTTGAGACTCTGGAGAACGAATGATGAGAATAACCAGTTAAAGAAATTTAAGTAAAGGAAAGATTTTGCAGGATGGATTAATAGGAATGGTTTATAAATCAATACATTGAAGGAATCTTGAGGTACCGGTAGGTCTTCAAGGAAATGAGAATTTGGAGTGGGAGGAATGGAGATTGGAAGATGTTGAACACCTGGATTGGAAAATAAGGGTTAGATGAGTGAGGTCTGACCATGGCAATTTTGATGTATGCTTGAGGGGCTTGGATTTAACAAGGAGTAATTGAATGAAGCTAAGGATGTTGATGAGGGTAATTAATTAGAATGGCAAAAAAAAAAAAATCTTAAGTTAGGGTGAATCCAGAGGCTAGGAGATAATAGTTATTGAGGAGTAAAGGGAAGAGGCTCTAGATGATAATGGGGGATCCCCCCGCCCCCCAGTAGAAATGTGAACACTTGGTGCTTTTCACTTTTCTGGCGCTATGATTGCAGGATTGGCCCTGAGGGAGTAGTTGTTCAGTTACTGACTTGGCTTTTCCTGAGGCACAGTTCTGGAGCTCTGGTCTCTTCGGGTCCTGGTTTCAGATCCCACCACTGCCATCAGTAATAGGCTCAGGAAGGAGAGTTGAGAGACTTTAGCTCCAGGTCCGGCCCTGTCTGTCCCTAGCTGATCGTGTTTCACTGAGTCGTTATTGGTAGAATGTCAACTGTGAGCCACACACACTCCTGCATCTGGATCCCATTATGACCAGGATCTGTGTTTATGAGACTGTTGGCCAGAGTGTGGTCTGTGGCCAGGGGACAGTTTTATCTCCTGTGGGTTGACCTTGGCCTCATTAGTCCAGACTGGGACTCCTCCATGATCTCCTCCCCATCAACAGGGAACGTGGCATATTCCAAAATGCCTTACAGGCAGGCCTCGTTGTATTTCACTTCGCTTTATTGCTCTTCACAGATGTTTTTTGCGAATTGAAGGCGAGACCCTCCACCAGCAAAAGATTATGTCTCTCATTAGTGCAATGCTCACTTTGTTGCAGTGGTCTGGAATGAAGCCACCGTATCTCTGAAGTGTGCCTGTATTCTAAGTCACTTCACAAAAGAGCCATCGCTTTATAAAGCTGTGAACATGAGTAGTTTCAAAAATTGCACAGCTTGCACAGATCATAAAGTATAAAATGTGACTGATTAAAGTTAAATTTGATTGGGAAAAAGCTGAAAGTGAGATAATGCATTGCAGGCGTTAACATTTTAAATTAATTTTTCCTTTATTACCAACACAAAAACAGGAAAAGGTGCTATTTTACATTGAGGATATTAAGTGAAATATTCAACCCCCTGACAATCTCATTCACCCAGGGAGATGGTTATAAATACGTGAAAGCTTTTAGGGTTGCAGTTATTTTCTGAGGAGAAGTAATCAGTAAGTTACCTGGTTTATTATCTTTAATTTTCCCTTACTCGTCTCTTGGACCTGTAACTATTCAGTGAAATAACATAGAGTTAAATTTTTCTTCACTATGAAATAATTGAAGTTGGAAACTCCTTGTGTATTTTAGTGTGTCTCTGCCCAGGCGCTCCGCCCCTCCCCCCACTCACAGATGCTCACACTCGGATAACACAGGCATAGGTAGCTTGTGAGCACCCTGGTGACAGGAGTTCACACTCAGCTCTATGGCGTGCATAGATGCCCCCTACATGGAGGGAGACACACCGACACATGCAGCAAACACACACATACGCGCAAGGACAGATGCGCACACTTCACAGGTCACATTAGCCAACATCAGCCAACCTGAGCGCCCAGGTGCAGAAGTGTGCTAATGTCCCCAGAAACTTGGCCCAGTTTTTTGCCTTGGCTCAGAGCTGCCAACTACATGTCCCCAAACCTGAAGACAGTAGGGCTGGGACTACTCTTGGGCTCAAGGTATAAACCAGTCATTTTCAAAATGTGATCCAAGGATCTTTCTGTCCCTGAATCACCCAGGTGCTTGTTAAAAATGGAGACTCCTGGGTTGTAAAGCAAACCTAAGGAACAGGCTCTCTGGGGATGGGGTCAGGTGACATGCATTTAATCAAGCTCCGCTGCTAATATTCTTTGTCACTTACTGAAGTATGATTGACATACAAAAGCTGTACATATTTCATGTGTACAACTTGATGGGTTTGGAGATAAGTATTAATACATATTCATGAAACCATCGCCACCATCTATGCCTTAAACAGACCCATCACCTCCAGTAGTTTGCTCCTCTCCTTTTTGTTGGTCATTGTTGTTATTCCTTTGAGAACTGTTGCTCCAGATGGCTTGGGTTCCAGAGTCCATCACCCGCAGGGCGTGTCTACATGCCCTGTCGTGGTGGGTGGGGCCACTGGCGACCCCTTGGCATTGAGCTGGTATGTTTTTCATCTGAGCAGTCGGCAGCCCCTCCATAGGGCCCAGCTGTTACATTACTTATGGTCAAACATTACCTGTAGACCCCCTTGGTGGTAGCAGTGAAGATCCAGAGATATTTTGTGAGCACCACAGGAGTGGTCCTGTGGGTCGGTGAACTGGAGAGTGGGTGGTTTGGAGGAGGATGATGGGTGGGTGGCAGTAGGAGAGCAGATGACAGCAGAGGAGACATCAGTGTGTGTCACTTTCTGCACGGTTTTCCAGAGGCAGCACTTACTGCTAAGTAGCTACAGAACTCTCCCTGTAGCCACAGCGGGGTTTGCAGCTCTAGTCCTCATTCGTGCATCAAACAAGTAAGTCTTTGAGTTCCAAAGGTGTACCAGGTCCTGTGCTTTGTGATGAGGTTTCTGGAAATGAGTAGGAGTACCCTCAGCTTTACAGATCTGCCCCCAAATCTGTAATGCAATGAGCTACTCCTGGGCAGCCAGTGCTTGGGTGTGCCAGCCTCCGCGTCCTCGTCCACCCAGCGTAGACATCGGGCATTAGAAGGAGGCAGAGCATGTCACCATTGAACCGCTTTGACCACTCTCCCAGGCCATTGGGCCACTTGTATGTTCTAAGTCCTGGATGCTCTCCTCAGTAACTGACCCCTTCCCTCCTGCCCTGGGCCTCCCCATGACAGGCGGCCTCTGCGTCACATCTGGCTCAGTTTGGGCCATCCTTTTCTTCACCCTCCCTCACCAGGCTCCCTAGAGAAGACGGGGTGAGCTCCAAGCCACAGCCTTGCAGAGCCGGTGGTTTCTTCCTCTGCCCCATTGGCTGCTGGCTCATGGGGTCCTAAAGCCGATGGAGGATCAGGGCTCTTGGTATTGACATTGGGCTATAGTCCTGGTTCCTAGGCAGAGATGAAGATGGTGATGTTGTGGAAGTGATTGTCTTAAATTGGGTGTCCCCCCTAAAGCAGAGACTGAGACAAGGATTGGGTGCATTGAGTCTATTTAGAAGATCTCAGGAAGCAGGAATAAGGGGATGTGATGATGCCAGAAGGAATTAGGGGGCTGCTGCATTCTACCTCCAAGCCCAGGAAGGGTGGGAGGTGGGGCTCCGGTTCTCCAAAGGCTGAGGGACATCTCTGTTACCTCTAGTATGCCTTTGTGTGCACAGAGCTTGTGCAAGATCTGGGTGGGCCTGAGTAGTAGACTCAGGGAACCTGTGAAACAGACAGCAAGGTGATACTTTGCACAGAACAGACCCTGAAATCAGAGGGGATGTAACATGTCTCAGAAGACCCCAAACTGTGAGCTTCATCACCGTGCCGGGGCATCCATCTTTGTCCTTCCCACCAATTACACATGTGGTGTCCTTAAATGGAAAGGGAAATGCCATCTTAGACAAATTTAAGGACCCTAGGCTCAGAATTCAGATTTGAACTCTAAACTTTGGTGTTTTGGTAATTGGGGATCTGACATAAATGCTGGTGCTTCTTGCCCTGAACCCACCCTCTTCTTGGATCTGGCTAGTCTGCCAGTGAGAGGCTGGGCTTGGAGAGAGAGCACCTGAGCAGGGAGGGTGCCTGAGGGCCTGAACTAGGGATTTGTCAGAGACAGTAGAGGGAGGTGGGGATGAACTCCTCTTCTGTGTTTTTTCCGGGCATGCTCAGTAGTTATTGTAGACACGATGCCCCAAGGCTTCTTTGCAGAACCAGTGAAGGACCAAATGGCTGTGAGTGAGTGAGTGAATGCTACCAGTGGCCTCAAGTTTATAGCTCAACTCACAGTGTCACACCCCAGAAACCCTCACACACTGGGTTTCTTGTAGTCTTTCAAACAAGCCCTTTCATTTGTTTGCCTAAACCTTGGGCATGAGGCATTCAGCATCTCCGAACCCTGGGTCATACGGACCCCCAGCATCAGCCTTTTGGGGAATATACACATCTCCCCAAAAGTGTTCATTCCCATCATGCCTTTCTACCTGTGAGATTTCAATTTAAAGCCTGAAGACAGCTGACTTAGCATTTAACAGATTAGTTCCCTGACATCAGCCAACATCTGTCATGTCCCATTCTCCCTTTGCAGAAGATTAGAAGTGACTTCCCCAGCTTGAAGCCCTGACTAGAAAACCTTGAGGGTGTGAGACAGCGCCATCCTCCAGGCCTGTGACCTCATATCTGCTTTTCTGTTTTCAAGACTTCATGGACGTGCCGAACATGTGCTCCTAACTTTTGTGTTCATGCTTACAAGCGAACGAACAGAGATTTCCCACAGAGCATCAGGCTAGCCCTGACGCCAGTGCACATTGCCTGGCACGTGGTCCGCGCTCAGTCCAACTTAGCTGCTAGGACTGTTTTCACTGCCTCACTTACCATTGTTCTCCTCATCATCCCTAATGTGGCAGGCACACCTGGGTTGGAATTCTAGATCTGCTAGTTTATAGCTGTGTGACTTCAGGCAAGGTCCCAAACCTCTCTGAGGCTCACTGCTTTTCTCTTCGGAGGGAGACAGAACCGCAGTTCCTGGGTTGCTAGAAGGACTAGATGGGGTGGCCGCGTGTACGTGACTTACCTGTGTGCACCTGGCACACAGCCTGTGCGTTGTTAGTAACCACCGCACTCGCCCCTGGGCTCCCCTCACAGCTCTATGCCTCTGGCTTGGCGTTTCTTTTGTTTGGCCTGGTGTCCTGATTATGACTGCTGTCGACCTCTGCAGCCCCCCCAAGCTTCGGGGGCTCAGGCCTCCTTTTTTTCACCTCTGGACACATGGGGGCCCAACACCGCACTTCACAGTCACACTCAAGAGGGCTTCACAGATGAGGGCCTGTGTGCGGGGCTGTGTTGAGTGGGCTTCCTCAGTGACAGGAAGGGACACTGTTCAGCACAGCGGGAAAGCTGAGCATCTAAGGATCCGCACACCTCTTCCCTGAGCTGGGAGGGAGACTGGCGAGAAAGGTGGGTGCAGCACTGAGGACTTGAGGACGTGGCCCAGCACCTTGCTGCCGCAGCCACCTACGTAAAGCTGAGCTGTGAAGCCCTCCACTTGGGGCTGGTGTGGAAGCCTCGGGAGAGCGGGGGACAGTGCACTAGGTGCCTCCTGAAGCTGTGGTGCATTTGACACCTGCGTGACTTCCTGCATCCACCCCCCTTCTCTGCCACATGGGCAGATCAAGGAGCTGAGACTGGAGTGATGCACAAGACTCACTACAGACTCCCCTGAACACAGCGTGTGCATGTGTGCGTGAGCATGCATGCGTGCGTGTGCATACAGGTCGGATGTGTGAGGGTGGGTAGAGTGTGCATGTTCAGTGGCAGCAAGTAGCCTGGTCCCATGCTCTGGTCCTGATTCATGTGACTGGGAAAGCAGACTCTCTGGTCACTACCTTATTATTACGTAAATGTTGACCAGAAAATAAAATTTTTGAGCCAGAGTATAAGGAACAAACTGTTGGTACCACTTCTCTGTCATCTAGTGACATCCAGTGAAGGAGTTCTGGCACCAAGAGTCAGGTGTTCTCACTGTGAAAGTCAAACATTCGCCCTGAGCGACAGCCAGGACGTCTTGGGGAGAGGGACTGCCCTATGTCCTGATGGTAGTGGTGGTACCACAGATCTGCACTTCACCTAAAACTCACAGAACTTACAGCAAAAAATTATATTTAAAAAAAATTTTTTAATTTGAAATCTATTTACTCCTAAAGGACCTCTAAGGAAATTATTGATAATATTAAGGCCTTAAACCTTATCTTGCCCCATTTTTCTTCCTGTTTTTGTTTTGTTGCATTGCATTTGGGTAAGAGAGATATCTTTGTGCATCCTGTAACAGGATGGCCCGCAGAGTAACAATCATTTCTGGAAACGGCCAGGCAGGGGAATCCATGAAAACAAGTCTGGGAAATAAACATCTGATGGTGGAAGCATTGCTATCAGGCAGTTTCTTTATTTTATATGCTGTTTCATGTGTAGGTCATGGGCTTGTCCTCTGAAAGTTAAAGACAGTGACAGCTATAAGTGGAGAAATGATGAGCTGTTATCTTTGAAATTCCAAGACTTTGGAAGTCCTGAAAGAGGATGAAGTCTTTATGGAATTTGATCATCCAAGTTATTGTGCCTACAGGCCCCTGCTCTTGACTCCTACATTACATTATTATGGCCAGCACCCCCATGTGTGAAACAACATAGTTTTCCCTACAATAATTTTCCCAAAACCAGCTTTGCCCTCCAGCAAGCCTCCCAGCTGAGGCGATTTTCATGGTTATTACAGAGAAGTCGCAGATTTTGCAGGAAGCGGTTATCTTAGATGCAGTGGGTTATCTTGTCTTTGATCTAAGTGATGGGCCGTGGAGAAGGGCCCCTGTCCTCGGCTTGATGCAGCTGGTTCCCAGCAGCACAACCTGGGCCATGCACCCCAATAACTGGGCTGCGGCCCAAGGCCGCGTGATGGACATGGAGCCACGTTCTTTGCTTTCCCTCTGCACTGACAGCTTTTCACTTGTTTCCTTGGGAGAAGCAGGAGGGTCAACAGCATGTGAGTGTCAGTCAGTTCATGGTGTCCTCTGCAACACAGAGCAGACAGTTTAAGACATGAGTTTCCTGTGACTCCTCTGGTAGTGAGAGGTCTATTTGTAGATCTGAGCTCATGGCCACCCCACCCACTGGACACCCACCCGCCATGCCGCTCCGGCTGCACTCTACATTAGTTCCAAGGAGCAGTGAGACTGTCCTTCCTCGCTCTTAAATACTCCCTCTTATTTCTCAGAAGACGCTCCCTAGAGCCCCTCCTTTCCTGATCCTGTGCTCCTTCCTCTGTCCCCTGCTCTGGCTCCCACATTCCCGTTTCTAACCTGGAATTTAAGGTCCTGTGCCTTGGGACCCCAGTCGTCCTTCACCCACGTGGGCTCAGCACCCAGCCTGCGGTGAACTCACATTGTTCCCTGGGCTTAGGAGGCCTTCCTGACCCAGGTCCCCAGGTCCAGCCCTGCCTTACTCCCTCTGTGAAACTCAGGTACCAAATTTGCCACAACCAGAGTGATTTCTTCTTCCTTAAAGCATTTGGGGAGATGCTGGGATGGCTCAGTCAGTGGGTTAGGTGCTCATCTTGCAGCTTCAGGGTCCAAGAATCAAATCCTGGCCCCGGCTGGCCCGTGCGGACCCATATGCAGAACTGGGGTATGTTCCCAATTCAGTTCTTGCCGGGGTGTGCTTCCTACGTGGGAGGCCCCCGGCCAGGTTCCTGCCCTGCACGGTCTCATGCCTGCCTATGGAATGAAGCTATGTAGAAAACTAATGACATGCAACTATGGAGACTGCTCTGGGCCCTCCTCCTTCTCTCTGTCTCTCTCTTTCTCTCTTTGTCAAAAATAAAAATAAATCTTAAAAAAAAACAAAAACCATTTGGACTTAGTGTAATCTGTCATGTTAGTCATTTGTTCATCCGTTTGGTCTCCAAGAAAATTCTGCACTTCAATAGGACCTTGGTCTGGCTCATACACCCTGTGAAAAAACCAGGACTGATGTTATCAACCAGTTTTACAGTGAACAAAATGACCAGCTACCACCAGCTTAGTCTAAGCAAGTGACAAGGAGACAGAGACCTGGGTCTCAGCATCTCGCCAGCTGTGTGGCTTGGGATAAGTCTCTGAACCTCCCTGAGGTGCCATTCCCTCCTCGCTGGGTCACATGACCTTCCACACTAGGACCTTGGGGACTACTCAGGTCTCTGTAAATGTGAAGCATGTGTTTATGTTTTCTAACCATATCTTGCTCGCCTCCTTTTTAAAAAAAAATTTTTTTTTTATTGTTTTTGACAGAGAGAGAGAGAGAGAGACAGAGAGAGACAGAGAGAGAACTGAACTGGGGGAACTCCCCAGTTCAGCATATGGGTCCGCAAGGGCTGGGGCGGAGTTCGATCCTCAGTCCCCAGCGCTGCAAAGTGACCACTTAACCCACTGAGCCATCCCGGCTTCCCCTCGCCTCCTTTTTTAAATTCTGGCTTTGCTTTTTTCTTCCCTTCCCTCTACCTGTTTGTATTCCCAAGGTTCTCCCAAGCTAATCCAGGTGGACCCATCAGCAGTAGAGGAGAAATCTCCAAACATCACCATACTTAGACACTGGACAACACAGTGAAGGGAAATCTCAGTTTTCCTTATGTTGCCAGTTAATTGCTATCCTGTCCTATGTCAGGGCTGCCCCTACAAGAAATGTATTCATGTGTGACTCTTAATTGGGGGCCATGCAGATCCAAATGAGGTTTCTGCTAGATCTGACAGAAATAATAAGATTGAAAAACCAAGTTTTCTCTGAGAAATGTGCCATTAACATTTTTTTCCAACTTTTGTGTTTGTGAGTGATAGCTTGGTACTCGTCGACAGTTGGTTCTAGGAGGCACGGCAAGTACCAAAACCGATGAGTACCAAACAGATTATCCTAAGAAATAAAGGGGTGTATTTTTCCATGTATAAGATGATACTTTTGTCTAAAATTGTTGGACCAAAAATTGGGAGTTGTCTTACACACAGGAGTAACCCACATATTGATTTCTTAATGTTGGGTTAGAAAAGTAGGGGGTGTCTTATACATGGCGGCTTCTTATACATGGAAAAATGTGGTAAATAAATTTCATTCATTCCCAAACCAAAAATACACAAAGTGACCACAGAGCTAAGATAAGACCACAAGGGAATGTGCAGTGTAAGAGCTACCACGTGACTCGCACATGACCCCTCGTTTTGGCTGGAGAGGGTAGCGAGTCACGAGGCCATCAGCACGGACAAGTTCTAGCTTGTACATCGAGTACCAGGACAGAATTTTTATGTCAAAATGTGTCAAGTACCAAATGCAACGAGGTTCAAAGCAGTCAAGTACCAAGGTATGACTGTATTCTGTGTCGTAGTCTATGCAGAAGGATTGTATCTTCACCTCATTGCTTCGCTCTACACACTCTATTCAGCGAATGATGTCACACACATTATACACTGTGTGTGTGATACTACAGACGCCAAGGGGACACTACCCCTGGCTTTGGAGAAAGCACTGCACCTTCTTTGGGAAGAACAGCTCTTACAAGCTCACCTATTTGGGTGAAAGCCTCAGGAACACGAAGGTACCAGAGAAATTAGCAAGGTGCCAAGTGGGCCTGACCCCCCCCTCCCATGAGGGGGAATTCTGTTGATAGTTTCACATTAGAAATGAATTGAGAAGAAAGATCATTTATAGGCTGACATGGGTGGGAGGTTTAATTGTGAAAATGCGGATTTCAGAGAATAAAGTGCGTACTTACCTACAGGAAATAATCATTTACAAAGCTGGGTGGATAGCTCTCTATGTGAACTAAACGTAAGTTTGTGTTTGCTCAGCGCCTTTGGTTATGATGCTGACACGCTTTCTGAGTATTCGAGGACTGTGGCTGTATGTGACTTGTCATTGTAGTTCTGCGGATAGATCCTGCAGCATCTCACTGTGCCATCAGTGCCTTGCCTTGGGGTCACCCACGTGCTAGTGACCAGGCCATGAGTGCAGCCTGTGTGTCTCCCTCTGTCCGGGCAACTTCTGTCCCTGTCCCGTGTGCCGAGGCAGCCTAGAAATCCCTCGTGTTCAGGGGGACAACCTCGAGCTCCTCTGTACAGACCTAGGAATGTGATTGATCTAAGCAGTCACCTGCCTGCCCTGCCCTCCCACCCTCATACACGTGTGTGTCCTGTCCTCTACAGCAGCGGTCCCCAACCTTTTTGGTGCCAGGGACAGGTTTCATGGAAGAGTTTTTTCTGGAGAAGGGGGCCGGGGCGCACAGGGGGTGCGCGTGCGCCATTCACAATAGGGGTTGTGGGCCTATGAGAATCTAATGCCGCTGATCTGACAGGAGGCGGAGCTCAGGCAGTAATGTGACCAATGGGGCGTGGCTGTAAATACACTTGAAGCTTCCTCACTGGCTGGCTGCTCACTTCCTGCTGTGCAGCCTGGTTCCTAACAGGCCACAGACTGGTAGCGGCTAGAGACCCCTGCTCTAGAGAGAGTTGAGCAACGATTCCTTTTCGCCTCACATTGGGAGTCGGTGCTTGGTTCTACACAGACACTGGCTTTGCATACTGCACAGTTTTGCATGTTGCTCCTTCCTGGTCCTGGTGGAAATGAAACATGGTACCGTTGGCATGCTGGGCAGCACTGCCTCTGTGCTGACCCTGAAATGGATGAGGCGGTGGCGGAGACCCGGTAGTGTAGGTGTGTAGCCTCAGGGCTCAGTCGTGTCGGCCAAGTATGTGGCACCTCTGCACATCACCCCGCGGACTAGGGCCACAGTGGATTCAGGCTTGGGGCAGCCTTGACCCCTAAACTGTGAACAGGCTGGATGCTGATAACTGCGATGATGAGTAAAGAGCAACAGGCTCATAAACTCACTAAGTTCACAGGCTGCAGGCTTGTGCGTTGGGAAGGACCAGCTGGTGCTTGGTACAGAGGGACCCATCGCGCATCCTCCCCCACTCCAGGCCCTGCCCTACCCTCTGACCGCAGGGTGTGCCTGAGCTGCCCTGCTCTTGATAAAACTGCCTCTGCACAAAGTCTGACTTCTTGCTGAGGAAGGAAAGCACAGCCTAAGCTTCCTGTTCCCGTATGGAAGAGAAAGCAGGAGGGACCCTGTGCATAGTCGTGCACCTCTCTTTCCATCAAGCAAAGCTCACCACATTTAAATACTTTCCGCTTTGCCTGCATAGCATGAGAATTGCTGGGTGTGTTTTGCTGCAGAAATGAACATTTCTAAGGAAACATGACAACACTGCCTTGCCTAGCAGGCGGGAGGGGAGCTCTTCTGCAGGGGATCAGCTCTGCGAGGCTCTGAGGAAATGAGATGGTGCCCTGGGCTGGCCAGGCAGGTGGAGGATTCCAGCTCCTCACATCTCCCTGCCAGGGTGCTTGCTGACCCAGCTACCTCCTGCATTATGGACGGGGGTACCCCACCCACAAGGCAGCCCATTGGATCAGGTCCAGGCAGGCTGGGGTGCTAAGTGCTCTGTGTGGGTTATTGTTTTTCTTATTTCTTTTACCCGTCTTCCAGGGTGTTACTCAGGTTTCATGTCTCTTTCATCATTCTTCGGCCACTCTGTTCTCGGCGCATCTCTCCCTGTCTGCTATACATTCCTGTTGCGTTTAAAATGTGTTTTATGCCTCCTTGCAATTGATGGAACTTTTGGACTTAACATTTGTTTTGTAAGTGTGACCTGGATTTTAGTCCTGGGCAACCAGCTGGATTGTAAATGTCCTCAGTGTCCGGTCTGGCGATTAACATATTCTCCTTACTTGATGGTGGGGTTTGAGTATTAGAGATTTCACAAGGTCTGTGGAAGGAAAGCTGTTACGTATAATAATAAATCCCCTAAGCTCCTCCTGAGCCACAAAGGTTAGCATCAATGGAAATCATTTCAGGAATTTGTTTTTTATTAAGTTAGATATGTTTAAAAGAATTTCTTTAGGAACCTTCATTATGTTGCTAGTAAAATGTAAAGCGGTGCAGTCACCATGAAAAGCAGTTCGGTGGCTCCTCAAAAAGTTAAACATGGAATTACCGTATGATCCCCACAATTCTACTCCTAGGTATTTACCCAAAAGAATTGAAAACCAGGATGCAAACAAATACTTGTACATTCATAGCAGCAGTATTCACAACAGTCAAAAGTTGGAAACAGCCCAAATGTGCTTCATTGGATGAATATTTAACAAATTGTGGTGTATTTGTGCAATGGAATATTAGGCAGCCACGAAGAGGAAGGAAGTACTGATACATGCTACAGTGCAAATGTACATCCAAAACATCACCTGCTGTGTGAAAGAAGCCAGGCATAAAAGGTCGCATGTTGTACAGTTCTCCTTAATGGACTATCCAGAACAGGTGACTCCATAAAGACCGAATGCAGAGAGGAGGGCGGAGGGGCTTGAAACTGGGGTGTGATGGGAATGTTTCAGAAGCAAAAACCTCACAAAAGCCAATATTTTAGGATGATTTATACTTTTTGGGTGCTAGGCTAAAACACTAGAGTAAATTTTGGGTTTTTTTCCTGGACTTGAGAAGAAAAAGAACAGCTTTATCTAGCTTTCTTTGAGGCCCCTGGGCAGCCCATTGCGTAAACGTGGAGGTTGGTGTTGCTCTGGTGAATGTAATCTCACCTGAAGAACAGTTGCAATGTGTGCCATGAGCCAGGAGTTCCCAGAGCCGGTGCTGTCTCTGGCTCCCTCCCTCCCTCCCTTTTTCCGTCTCAAGACTAATCTTTTTTCAGGGTGGGGGGCGGGGGGGGTCTTGTTTCTGATATTTAGTATCCTTAATGTGTGTGGTATAGTTGATTTTAGAGTTGGCAGACCTGAAATAAAATTCCAGGCCTGCAGTGTGCTGCCCACGTGTTCTTGGGCAGGCGACTAAAGTGTCCTCTGCCTGCCTTCTGGTCCCTGCATTGGGGCTAAGCACACTGTCTTATGAAGGTGTGAAGACTGGATGAAACCCACACATGCAGTGCCTGGCCTGTGGGAATGTACAGAGAGACAGTAACCTCTCTGAAGGAAAATGCTGTGCCAGTGTCACCTGTAGCGTCACCTCCAGAGAGGCACTGAGTGACCCCTCCCCCCCTTCACTCTTCCTTGTGTCTGTGCCCCTCTGTGTCACATCCTTTCTTTGCACTACCATTTAGAGGAAATGCAAAGTACCCGGGTTGTTTGGTGTTTTCATTGAATATCTTCCCTAATCAACACAGACTGCATTTCCCCCTCCGCTGCCCTGGATTGCCACATAGTTATTTATACTTTATTCTCACAGGCCTTTAGGTGAGAAAAAGAGCTGCGTGTTGCCACATGTGTATTTACATATTGGCTTTCCCCTCCTATCAATAACACCAACCGAAGTTCAACAAATATTGCATGATCCGCAGTGCCCCCTTCCCGCAGTGCTGCCGGGTCGTCCACAGCACCCTCGCCTTCGGGCCCGTTCTCACAAGCCCTACACATCCATAAAGCGTCTGCTCTTCTCCAAATCCTGATTTGTTACTTTTCTTTCCCCCTTAGTTCATGAAACATTTATTGGACACCTGTTACACCACAAGGCAGCGGGCCATGGTGAATCGGAAGGAGGCCCTCCCCTCAGGGAGAATCCAGTAGGAGTTAGAAATCACTATGATCAAAGTTAAGCTGTGTTCAATGGGGTAAATTTCATTAAACTCTGTTTTTGTAGCCATTTTATTCCCCAGTCATGATTTGGGGTCATCTGTCCAAAACATTTTTTGCAGGGTATAATCTCCCTTCCCTAAATTTTTCTCTGGGGTGTATGTTCTTTGGCCTCCTGGAAGTTCGTAACCAACTCTTGGTTCTGCGGATCATTCAGTAGAATGGCTCTTGTTTGTTTTGGTTCTTTGCTTTCCTTTGGCCTTTTGGAAAACTTTTTAATGTCCTCAAGGTCAACTGGATCCCTTTCTGTGTCATGGGTACAAAGTTTTTCTCCCTCTAGCACTGACGTCACATCATGGGGTTGGCATTTCAGCCCCTTTTCTAGTTGGGGTGGCCCCAGGAGGTGACATGGTGGGTCCCTTCAGGCCACCCAGCCAGCTGGGGAGCAAACGGGGCTCTGGGCCTCTCAATGGCCCCGTGGTTCTGTTTAGGCTTCACCCCGGGCTCTGGCGCTGCCCGCTGTGATGGTCACTTTGATGGCAGGACCACTGTTCCCTGGGAGCCCAGCTGCCAGCCACCTCCTCCTCTGATGATAGAACACATGTGGCTGCTGCCAGTGGGAGACAGCATGAATATTAATACACTATATGTCACTTTTATTACTTTTTTATTAGGTTTTCATGGAGATGGTGTTTGTGAGCGAAGTCCATGCACTGAGCTGCAGACAGGCATTTTGTTTTCTTGACAAAATGGCGAGCTTTGCAGCCAGAGGCAGGGGTGTGCTGAGAAGCAGCTAGCTAGCAGAAATGCCTGTCAGCACGGCAGGCTGGATACAATGGCGTGACCCGAAACGGAGGCAGATAAATGCCATTGTTCAGCAGTCTTGCAGGGAGTTTTCACATGGCTGCAGCCTGCCCCCTAAATGATGCCCAGTCCTGGGGCTGACTCAGTGCACCTTCGTGCCCTCATCCTCCACTCCTGAGCTCATCCAACATCTTTCCACCAAACCAGAGCAGACACTCCTCCCCGCTTCTCACTTCTTGCTGTCTGTCTCTGCTCTTACACGACCATGGATGGTACCAGAATGTACAGGAATAATCAGGCCAGCCGGTACCAGTAGACTCGTCCAGACCACTGAGCCCCTGGCACATGGCCCGTTACACCCAGGTGGAGCAGAATGGACTTCCAGGTGATTGCAGAGACAGGAGGTGGTCCTGCCCTGGGGCAGGTATGACCTCTCAGCATGTGCCTTGGTCCTGCTCTGGGGGAGGACACCCTAAGGTGCTCTGAACTGAGTGGGTGGGATGTGTCACAGTCCACGTTATCTTTGTCACTGGGCTAGGTGTCACATAGCCGGTGTCTTGTGGAGCATGTGAGTGCACGTGTCTTTGGGAGCGTGACTGTGGGAGCAGTAGGGGGATGGATTTAACTGAATATATTTGTTTCATGAGTCAGGAAGATCAAATGAATTTCTGCTAACTTGAAATTAAATAGTCCATTTTAGCCAGGTCAAAAGAGAAACCTGAGACACCAACGTAGAATAACACAGAACACTTAGGCTTAACCATTCTTGATTATTTGACTAGGGGGAAAAAGTATGTTCCCGACTTTTTAATTTCATATTTTTTCTGTTTAGAATTAATTGCTTCAAGAAAGACTGAACTCTTTATGCACATAGAAGTTGCTTGTTTTTAAAGTTGGATTATCACTCCTTTCATGTGTTCATTTTACAGCAAGCATGTACTGCATGCTGGATACGGTAATTTACTATGATGAATGCAGGTGTTTTTAGAAATGTTTACAAGAGTCCTACATTATTGGAGAATAAAGAATATCGTATGTATATAAGTCTCCAGTTAATGAAATTTATTTATTTCAATACCATACGTAACATGTTTTCATTTGTCTGGACACAACTCTAACAAGAAGACCCATTGCACCTGCTGCCTTCTGATGCAGAGTGGAGGACACAGGGAGATGGCTGACATTCAGCAAGTGCCTGCTACAGGCCACAGGCCCATGCCAGTCCTTGTGGCAATCACTGTTGTCCCCACTTAGCAGATGAGAAAATTGAGGCTCAGAAAACCAGTTGACAACTGACACAAAGTGCTGCTGGGATTTGAGCCCAATGTGTCTGACTCCCCCACACGGTCTTCCCAGCTTGCTCCCTGCAGCTGCGCCTTTACCATCCCTTAGGGTTATCATGAGCGTGCTGGAAGGTGCTTCATACAGAGACGCACCTGTGTATTCTATTAGAGCTTTAACTTTTTGTGCTCCAAAATTAAAAGGCTCTTGTTGTCTGTATTCATTGAGTTCTTTTTTAAGATTTATTTTTATTGTTTTCAACAGAGAAGGGGGAGAGCCCAGAGCAGTCTCCATAGTTATACATTAGTTTCCATTCCACAGGTGGGCACGGGGCGACTCAGGGCAGGAACCAGGCTGGGGACCTCCCTCATGGGAAGTTCAGTTCAGTGAGAACCAAACGGGAGGCACATCCCGTTTTAGCATAGGGGTCCACACGGGCCAGGGCCAGGATTCGATCCTTGAACACTGGGGCTACAAGCTGAGTACTCAACCCGCTGAGCCATCCAGCATCCCCTTTACTGAGTTCTTGAAATAACTACCGTAGCGATGTCATTTGTTAAGCGGCAATTCATATACCAGGAGCTTTACATACATAATCTCTGTTCTGTACAACTCTGGTAGCTAGATATTATCCCCATTTTATAGCTGAGGAAATAGCCTCAAAGAGACTACGGAAACTGCCTCTGGTAGTGTCACCACTACGCGATAAGCCAGGTCTTCCCTCCTCCAAAGCTTGTGCGTTTTCTCACACTGGTTGGGCTCTGGTCCTCTCAGGGTTCGGCTCGCTTCCGTGTGTGCGCTGTGTGCCAGCCCTTCCCCCTGCCAGCGTGATGTTCTGGTGTGTTCGTGACTACAGAGTCAAGTAACCGAACTGGTTAGAGATCATGAAAAAATACTGGCACAGGAGCCAGAGGACCTGGATTCTAGCCACAGACTGGACATATGACCTTAAGCAAGTCGTTAACTCCTGGAATTTTAGAACTGTAAGCCCCTAGTCCCTGCTCCCCTTCCTGGGTGGGGCATTCGTCACAAATGTAGGAAAGTCTCTAATATTCCATCCACACACATAGTGTGTGTAGACTGACTTATGTTTAGTACATGTGGACACAACTTGTATTTTTTCTGATGTATACAGATGTGCTTATGGTTAATATGTTAAAAAAAACAAAAACATTGCTTGGCAATGTTTTAGCTTGTTGGTGTTTTTTCTCAGTTGGAAGATAATTATGGAAAGTACAGTTACTATCATGTGCCCCACCACCACCATTTCACACATGAGGACAGAGTTCCATCGAATATCCGGGCCACAGTCCCCACCACAGGGACAGCGCCTGCCCTGCACACTTTCATGGGATTTCCATGCGTGTCTAGGAGGTAGAGACGCTGTGCTGGGCCCTTGCAGACCGGTGTTTGCATGGAGCAGGTTCTAGGGGAGGGCCTGCTGCCCTGTCCAAGCCTGACGCTCATGAACTTCAGTATGGACTCCAGGACATCTATTTGTGGTGCTCAAAGGCTTTTGGAGTTTACCTCCAGACTCAGAATTATATTGATGCCAATGATATGAGCTCCAAGTGTCATTAAATTTATATACCTCTTCAGAAAAGAAAATACTGTTTAAAATTCTCTGTAATTAGAAATTGTACCAGATTGGTCATTTCTCTAATCACTGGCTTATTTAAAATTAAAAAAATGATTGTATTAGGCATGCATGTTGGTACATGCCTTTTGCCTTTCTTAAATCTGATTTTTGAATATAAGAATTTTTTTTTGAAAGTTCTCTTTTTATACAACCTGCTTATGACAGATTCACTATCTTTTCTGGAAGGAGATATAAGTTCACCACATGCTATATTTGTATTCTAGAGAATATCTGAATTTGTTTCATAGAGCACAGTTCTTAATTCATTGTTTGTTTTTAATACATAACTACACTTTTATACTTCACAGAGCACGATCACATATACTATTTCATTTAATCATCAGAACAGCTTCGTTTCGTTCCCCGTTCCATACATGGAAACTGTGAAGCTGCCTCGCCCAGGACAGAGCCTGGAAAGAGGCCAGCCAGCCAGTCCCCAGCCTGGACCAGCTCTCCTGGCATCCTGACTTTCGTTTACTTCCTGCTTCTCATACGTTAACTGTGTTCCACACAGTAGTGCGAGGTCTGAGTTTAAATAATTCTAAGCAATTTATTACTGCTGGGTGGGTTGGGAGGCTCAAAGTACAGGCCTCGATTCCAGTGGCTCTATCTTGGTTTGTTGGCTTAGAGAACAAGTTCATTGTCACTCCCTTCACAGACATGAACACTGAACTTTATTAATTATAATGGTAAAGGCTCGTCTGAGTGCTAAATTACCAGCAACTGCCATGACATTGGATGCTGTTTTATCAGCAACAGTGCCAGATGTTTGTATAGTAGAAACTGTAGAGCTAAAGGGGCACAGAAACGGCTCTGCAGCCAACCACATGCATGTATCTCCTGGCCTGGCCTGTGGCAGCAAGGAGGGCACTTTTCCTCTTGTCTAAAGGAAACCTTTCCCACAGAATCCCCCATTGTGGCACCGAAAGTGATCTTGGCCATGATCTGATCCCCACCTCCTTCACTGTAGAGCCGGTTCAACACGTTTCTGGCCCACACACACTAGGTTTAGGCCCTCGGCCAGGTGCTGGAATGCGGTTTCCAGGCCTGCAGGACCGAGATTGGCTGGGTTCAGATACCTGGGTGGTGGGCCCCACGTTCCCCACTGTTACATCCCTGCTCTCACCCCTTCACCCTGCCCTGACTTCATGTCCAGTGCTCATGACACTAACCAGAGGCAGGCATTCTCTAACAAGGGGACCTTGGGTTGGTGTGGTCTCTGTTCCTTTAAACTGGTCAACAAGTGTTCTGCAATCTCTGTGGGGTCTCTGGGTGCAGCTCCTTCCCAAGCACTCACCCTTCCAACCCATTAGTGTCTGTTTTTGCTGTTCCCGGTTCCGCAGGTGCCTGGCACTGGGCCCCTGTGCCCCTGTGTCACCTCTGTCCCTGTCCCCCACGCTTCCTCCATCCCTGTTTCCAGCACCACCTCCTTCCCTGTCCCCCACGCTGCCTCCATACCTGTCCCCAGCACCACCTCCGTCCCTGTCCTCCACACCACCTCCATCCCTGTCCTCCACACCACCTCCTTCCCAGTCCCCCACGCTGCCTCCGTCCCTGTCCCCCATGCCGCCTCCGTCCCTGTCCCCGGTGCTGCCTCCGTCCCTGTCCTCCACACCACCTCCTTCCCGGTCCCCCACGCTGCCTCCACACCTGTCCCCAGCACCACCTCTATCCCTGTCCTCCACACCACCTCCATCCCTGTCCCCGGTGCCGCCTCCATCCCTGTCCTCCATACCACCTCCATCCCT
>PVKE010002029.1:0-88651 GCA_004027555.1 Craseonycteris thonglongyai
AGCATTATGGACACACTCAATGGTTTGGTATTTACCTGGAGAGGAGGGAGGAGGGGGGGAGGGAGAGTTGTGGGGGGAGGGGGGAGTGGGCACCAGATATATGGTAGTGGAGCGGGACCTGATTCTGGGAGCTGGGCACATAATGCGATGCATGGGTGATGTGACGTGGAGGTGTACATCGGGAAACTATCTAATTGTTACCAACCAATGTCACCCCATTAAATTTAACAATAAAATATTTAAAAAAAAAGAAGCAGGACCTTCAACGGGGGCCAATGACATCATTTCACTGATGTGAAGTATTAGAAGAGCAGGCACCAGGAGTCACCTGCATGGTTAGACAGGCTGCAGGCTGGTTTTGGCAGGAGTGGGGGACCCTGGGATGTTCAATCTTGTGATGTGCGGGCTGGTACACGGGTGTGTGCAGTTTGTGACATCTCAACCAGCTGTACTCATGTGCACTGTCCTGTGGGTGTGCCACACTTCAAGTAAGAGTTTAAAGAAGAGAGACAGAGACAGAGACAGAGACAGAGAGATCCTGTGGAAGGAAATTACTAAAGTCTTTGTGTGAGAATAAAATCACCCCTGCTTCTGCAGACCGGGGTGCACCCTGCCGGCCTCTCCCCAGGCATCCTTAGTGTCAGGTTCTCACAGTGTGGAGGATGCCCACAGAGTGTGGCCCTCATGAGCTTAAAATCTTGCTCAAAGGCCCCCCACAGCCATCCCACCCTCCAAAGCTGCAGGTTGTGAGGGACCGAGTCTCTGCGGTGTCCGGTGGGGAGCTTACACAGGCAATCCCGGTACTTAGGCCTGAAGCCCCATGTCGTTTCTTGCCTAAAGCATGCTCACCATGAAATGGTCTGCACCACAAGCACATGGCTCCTTCTGGACGTGGTTCCCTGGGGCCACACTGCTTGGTCAGCCCATTGCTAAGGTGGGCTGTGGACCCCGGGTAGGAAATACCGAGTGTCTTTGCCTGATGACAGCCCTGACGTTGCGTGCAATTTGCAGAGCAGCACCAAGCCCCTGTCAGGTCCCTGTGGGAGCGAGAAGCCTTCCTTCTGCTTTCAGAGAGAGCAGAAGCTTGCCCCATGCTTTCTGGGGAAAGCCACGGCAGTTAATGCTCTCAAAGGCACAGCAATGCCCTGTGGCCAGAGCTTCAGAGAGAGAGCTCACTCTCTTTCTCCACCCCCTTGCCCCCTTAGCTTTTAGGGCTCAGAGTGGGGATGCTAGGAAGCCAGGCCTGTATCTTCCAATATTACTAGCAGAGATGAGGGGAGCCCACATATGTCCCAGGAACACTGTCACTGCAGCCATGGACAGCATGAATTATTATGCAAAGTGAGACTGGGGTGTGATGGTTCAAGATCATCAAGACCCAGTAGACTGTTAAAATCACCTACATATAAACTTTCCTAAAATGCCGTGCCATATAGCCATCACTATGAATCCCTATGCGATACAATACTTTGTTGTTTTAATAAAAATCCCCGTTTTGCTACAAATGGGAAATGGCTAATATTGCTGCCAGGGTATACACCACAGATGTAAGGTAGGCCCACCACGCACGACAGAGGACAGTGGTTTAGGCCATTTTATCATCTCCTGGCACTGGGCCCCACCTGCATCGAACAGTTCTATTCAGTTGAAAGAACCTTAACTACCGAAATCGTCAACGTTAGCTCAGAAAATATTGGTCCCAGTCTCATCACAAATGGCCTGAGAGAGTGACCATCACCCTCACCCATGGTCCTAAAGGGCCCAGAGGCATGTGCATGTGCACACAAGCACACACATGAATACAAACGCGAGCACACACAAGCGCGCACACACAGATAATCACATGTGAACCCATGTGCACACATGAGCATGCATTTGTGCACAGAGGCGCATGCACACAGAGATACATGAATGTACATGTGCATGCACACATGGCACACATGTGCATGTGCATGTGTGAGCACACATGAACACACAAGCACACATGTGGATGCAAACATGACCACATATAGGTGATCGCATGAGTATGCATACTCATGTGCTTGCATGAGTATGCACATGTGCATGTGCACACACGAGTACCATGTGTGAATCACATGCATGTGCACAGCACGCTGGCCAGAGTCAGTGTTGTTTCCCATGGGGGTTGTTCTTCCCACAAGGGAGCAGAGATTTGATCCAAGTCCAGAGGTACCTTGACCTGATTTCCTCAAGGCAGGTGCCCCTCCAGCGGCACCTCTGCAATTTCCTGACAACCCACGTCAGCCAGAAGGAAGTGTCATTTAACATGGGGGTGGAGAATAGGGACCAGAGGAGCAAGCGAGTTGTCCAACTCAGAAAAAAAGCACAGCAGGGCAAAGTGGAGCCAGCACCTGCCCCCAAGCCAGGGGTCCCCTGAGGGACAGGAAGCTACAACACTCAAGGCAGGGTCCTGGCCCTGTCGCTTTCCACCCAACCCCCATAGGGACCCCAGCATGGCTGCCATTTGCCTCCCTTCATAGGCAGGGGGCTCTGAGATGTGCAGGGATTGGCAGGAGATCAAAGTAGGCAAGTGACCAAGGGAGGGCTCAAGTTTAGCCTCTGAATCCGGAAGCCAGTGCCCCTTCGGCCTCACCCTGCCTGCATCAACCCCCTTCTCAGAAAATCAGCTCCTTGTCTGAACACCCATCCACCTAGGAGGAGCTCACCACGCACCCCAGGTGGCTCTGATCCACCACCATCCCCAGGGTCACAGCTGAAAGCAGCACTGAGGGACAGCTATGCGTGATGCCAGCCCCCCGCCACACACAGCCTCACCATCTGCCTCCCCCCACCCCCGAAGTGCCCCCACCATCCTGGGAGTCCAGAGCCCATGGGTGGCTGCTGCAGGATTTGTTCCAACAAGAGATAAGTTTCCTGGAAAGAAAAAAAAGGGCATCTTATCAAAAAATAAACCTTCTCAGGGCCCCACACGTGGGATGCGCCCACACGGTGTCTGCGAGGCTTTTCCTGTCTGTACTGCTGCAGCCATGGTCCATTCCCTCCCAGGGCCCAGGTGGCCCCCAGGAAGGGCCCCACTGGAAGAGCTCAGCCCACTGCAGAGATGGGAACAATGGTGGGTGCAGTGTGTGAGAGGACAGCACTTCTGTGGGGGGTGGAGGTGGTAGGCGGCAGTGAAGAAGGTACTCATGCCACAGTAACCCTACTTCTGGCCCCAGCCCGGGCAGGGTGGAAGCGTGCCCCCAACACCTTCTTATGGCTCAGCTGACACTCAGGGTGATACATGGAAAAGGCAGAGGACTGGGTCAGTCTGCTCGCCTGGGAGGCTGACACCAAACGGGACAGGCCAGCGGCAGGGATGGCAGAAGTGGTTCATCCACAGCTGCCAGGTTGGACCCTGAGGCCCTTCTGAAGGCAGGGAGGGCCACCTGACCAGGGCCTCCTGCTCCTGGTGGCTGCGGGCATTCCGTCTCATTCCTTGACTTGCAGCAGTCCCAGACCCCAGCGTGCACCCCACGTGGCCGGCTTCCCACGTGGCCTCCTCCCCACACCGGCCTTCTCCCCACGTGGTCTCCCCCCATGTGGCCTTCTCCCCACGTGGCCTCCCTCCAGGTGGCCTCCCCCGCATGGCCTCCCCCATGTGGCCTTCTCTCCACGTGGCCTTGTGCTGTGAGTGTCTGTCTTCAAATCTCCCCTTTCGACAAGGACGCATTATACTGGATCTGTGGCCACCCTCCTCCAGTGTGACTGCATCTTTAATTGTACTGGCAGCCGCCCTCTTCTGAAGAAGGACACACTCGGAAGTCCTGGGACATCAGTACATGAATTTTGGGAGGACACACTTTGGCTGATGACCACACTGAGCACAAGTCCAGCTCTCAGCACTGCCACCTCCTGTTCTTGGGCACGTGAATGAAAAGGAGGCGACGTTGCAGGCCTGACAAGCTCAGGGCCCAAAAGCAGCCACACGGGATGGTCCGAACATGAACTCCAAGTGGGGCAGGTCACAGCAGGTAGTGACACCCCAGGTGTAGAACTCACTTAATAGAAGGCCCGCCACGCCGGGTCTGCGTTTTTGTGCATCCGGGATGACACGGCTTCAGGATGTCAGCACAATCTCTTCTCCAGGCCTCGACCCCAGCAGCCCTCACTGTCACCTTCTGCCCACGCGCCTCGGTAAACTGAGTGTGTAAGTGTGAACGGCCCTGTAGCCGCCAGTGTGAACCAGGTGCGTCCCTCCGTTTTCCTTTCTATCCAATCCCAGACGTCCCGGGCTTGGCTTTCCCACCTCCCTCAGCTGCCACCAATGAATTCCCTGGAAGCCCATCGACACCTTGCCCTTTGATTCTAATGTATAAACAAACAGCGAACTGCTCTTCCTCCAGCAATTTCTCAGTCTTTTAAGGTTTTGCTTCCAGGTCTGGCCCTCGGCCTCGGCTCAAATATAACCCTTTGCAGGCCAAGCTTGTCCAACCCGGAGCCCACGGGAGGCACATGGCCCAGGAAGGCCTTGAATGCGGCCCAACACAAACTTGCAAACTCTCCCCAAACATTATGAGATGTCTTTGCGATCCTCCTCCTAGCCCATCAGCCATTGCCAGTGCCAGCACGCTCCACGTGCGGCCCAAGACAACCCCTCCCCTCCCAGCGCGGCCCAGGGAAGCCACAAGGTTGGACACCCCTGCTTTACACCTCGCGTGTCCAATCCATGGGCTGCATGCAGCCCAGGACGGCTTTGAACGAGGCCCAACACAAGTTCATAAACTTTCTTAAAACATGATGAGATTTTTTATTTGAAATTTTTTTAGCTCATCAGCTATCATTAGTGTGGCTGTATTTGAGGTGTGGCCCAAGACAGTTCTCCTTCCAGGGTGGCTCAGGGAAGCCAAGTGGTTAGACACCCCTGCTAACCTCTTCTTTAGCTTTGGACAGATACAGATGGCACCTGCTCCCCTCGTCTGTAAGACAGGAGGGTGACCCCTGCCTTTTGGGGTTGAGACCTGGGAGCACCTCTGCTGTGTATTTCACGGCAGAGCCTGCCACGTGCCCCAGATGGCATGGGCAGCATCCTGCTCATCACAAGGCTTCCCTGCCCAAGGCTCTCAGGATGCGGGTGGCACCTCGATGTCACAGGCGGACACATCCCCTCCCCGCTCCCTGGGGCATCAGTGACCTTCCAAAAGCCATTAGACGCAAGCAGTGTAGAAGAGCCACGACTGCTCCCACATAGCCTTTTCTCAGCCCGCCCTTCTCCACGCGCCCCCGATGGAGCCGACGGCGTTTGCCAGGCTGTGTTCAGCTGCGTGTGTCGGAAACGAGTGGCTCGATGTATCCTTACATTGTACTTTGCCCCAGAAAGGACTTTAGGGAACATGGGCCTGAGTCACCAGATGACGCAATTAACCCCAAACTCCCATTTGATGTAAAAGCTGCCTGGCATCGTGGACCACCACACGGCCCTCTTATCAAAGGCGTGGTGTTTCTAAACTATAAAGCTTAGCCTTCCCAGGTGTGTGCACATGATAACGATGGTGTGGCTGGTGACGGAGGTGACGACAAAACCTGCAAGCCCTTCTCACAGACCTCAGGGGCTATGAGCGGAGGAGAGAGGAGCAGAGAGGCCCACGCTGACGCTGGGCTGGATGGGAAAGAAGGTGAGGAGAGGCCCATGCTGCCAGAAGCCGGGACCTTCCTAAACTCAAACCAAATGAAACCTGGGGAGGACTTTCCCCTGTCTCTTCAAAACTGTGAATTCTTTCAGAGAACGGCCTGCGGTCAGAGGTCAGTTACATTAGCTGTTCACCTCCAGAAAGACAACTTGGACGCCGGCTCTTGCCACCTGGCACTCACTGGCAATCTATAAATATGGCCTCTGAGGATACCTTTGTCACATTACACACAGTCACCCCCAGGTGAGCAAGTGGGCAGGCTCCAGGATGCCCGGCTGGCCCAGGACCACAGGCGGTTCCGAACCGGGAGCACCGGGGAGCAGGGCGGGGGGACGGGAGGGCAGCTGCAGGCCTGCCTCTGCTCTGTGGCCCCCGGGCCTCGTGTCTACACCAGCCCCTAGCTCCTCTGTGACCACACATCACACCTGGAACTAGGCAATACTTAAGCCCTGTGGCAACCCAGAGAGAAGGAGGGAAAGGTGTGTGCTCAATGTATACTTTGTGAAGAGCTGCCATGACTGTTGCTGAACATGGTGGTGGGGGAGGAGGGCGCTCCGGCCTCGGCGGAGATTTGCCCTAGAACCTTCCAGGTGTCCTTACATTGGGCAGCAAATGAGTGCAGAAAATAGGGGGCCAGCCCCACCCCCAGTCCCAGGGTGCACACTGGGTAAATTCAGGCAATGGGATACCCCTGTCCCAGTCATGCCTCCTAAGAGCCCCCCCCCCCCGCACCCCGGGATCTAGTGGCACCTGGGCACTTCCTGGAGCTCGTGCCCGAAGCGGGCTCCCATCAGCGTCCGGCATGAGCACCCTCCTGGGCGCTGCTGGGTCGGGAAGAAACAAGGCGATTGGCCCACACAGAGCGTGTCCTGCGCACTGAAAAGAGTCCGCACACATGGGCTGCCCTCGGGCCCACAAGACGTGCTGAAGGTTGTCTAACATCGCCAGGGGGTCAGCTGCTCCCGCCTTCCAGTTCCCCGGGGCGGAAAAAGAACGCGATCCGAGCCCCAGAGTGGGAGAGAAAGGGGCTGACTTGGACAGCTGCTGAGCAAGTTTTCGGTGGTGGTTTCTGTCTTTCTGCTTTTTGGTAGGGGCCCTAATGTTCGTTTTTGCCCCAGTTGTCTAGATGCATGTCACCAAATGACATGTCTTTGCTGTTGGACTCTGGAGTGCCAAGAAGTTCTTTCTTTCTAAAGCAACCAGAATTTCTGGCCACCTGTTTGTGTTCATTACACTTGGCTGGGATATTAAGGAGGGTGTATTTAGGGGCAGTGGGGAGGATGTGGGGAGGCCTCAAGGTCATGGTGTAAAGCACAGCCATGCTCACTCCCTACAGGGTCCGAGTGGGGGCGGGGGAGAACCTACTGAGGACAAGTAAAGACCGCCTATCCATCCCATCCGCAGGCTCAGAGCCATGTCTCATCTATCAGGGTACCTGTGGGACACTTCATGCCTCAGCTTGTTCAATGCTCAGGGATCATCCCCCCAACAGCAGGAGGTCAAGAGGAGGCCAGAGTTCCCCACAAAACGTCCATAGGGACAGCCTTTGCCTGTAGGCCATCATGCAGGGACAACCTGCAGCCAGCAGGGCTGTCCTTCCTCCCCTTTTAGAACCAACGCCGGGCCCCAGATTTGCTCTTGGCAAACACTCCGAACTACTGCTCTTTTCCCTGAAGCCACTGAGCAGCGAGTGTTAGGTAATGAGCTGGCCTGCTCCTGAGATGTTTACTGTGTTCCTTACAGCGAGGGACATGCTGGATCCCAAACTAACGTGGCATTGCTAGATCTTCTCCGCTTTTCCTAGAGATCTCTGGAGGGAACACACAGACTTTAGTATGATCTGGCCATATTGGAGAGTCACATCCGTGGTCCAGGGGCTTCTTCTGAAAGTGGGGACCATTGTGTGTCTGTCAGTAGAAAACCTTCCCAATTCTCCCAACAGAAAGGAAAGACAAATGCATGAGCACTGAGACAGTAAGTGCATCACAGTGCGTCCCAAAAGTTTGGGGACAAAAGAAAAGGTGGTCTGGACTTCGGTTCGAGGCAAGACCGCAACGAAGTGGCTTACAGAGCCATCCCGGGCGTTCTCAGAGAATCGCCAGTGTGCAAACTGGCTTTGGTCATGGGGCTCATTTGAGAATCTCTGAGCCTCAACTTGACATATTCTGCAATCTTATTTTTTAAAGAGTTAAAACTCAGGGTGTCAAGTGGTGTGTAGTTTTTGTGAGAACTGTAACAAATGCATCCACATAAGCCCCGAATGCCCACTTTCGAAATGGAGACCCGGGGTTAGGATGACAGTGACGTGCATTCCGCTTGGTATTTTGGTTTGCATGCGTTTCCTGAGGAGTTCAAAGGTGTTCACAGACATCCTAATTAGCGCTTGTGACATCCTGGTGGGAGAGCAAATTCTATTGGCTCAGTTTTACAAATGGGAATAGAAAATCCTACAGCAGCCAAATGGTTTGGCAAAAACCATATGGCATGTCACTGATAGTGCTTGAAGAAGAAAACAGGTTTTCCAGCATCTCTCCCGTGCTCGTCTTTGGCCCAACTTGCTCGCAGGATGTTTCTGAAAAAGCATTGGGTGACAGGAGGTGAGTCCCAGGTCGTCCTGCGCTTGCAGCTGCAGGGCAGTGCTCACCTGAGCACAAAGGGGTGACACCAAGCCCCACCCCTCCACCGGCAGGGCTTCCTTCCAGCCATCTGGAGCACTGAGACCAGAACGTGAAGAGGGGCGACCTGGCACAAGCACCCAGAAGAGGAGACTGGCCCACGGATGGTGGTCCCCAGCACCCCCCACCCCTGTGCCTGCAGAGCATGAGCTGGACCCACCCCCAACATCCCCGCGTCCAAACAAGAAGTGGAGAAGGAAGAACAGGAAGGAAGATGTGGGCTTACTGCCTAGGGCAGATGGTGCATCAGGAACAGATGCCAGGGATGAAGAAGACACTCCCTGACACTAACCAGCTGCCACTGTCCCTTCAAGAAGAGCCACAGGGTGCAGAGAACAGTGTGCATGGTGCCACTGGGCTGCAGCTGGCCAAAGAGAAGGCATTTCAGGACCCTGAAGACAACACTGTTCAAGTGACCCAGGAATGACATTGGAGGAGTCATGGTAGCACAGTGGCTAGAAGGTGCCAACAAATTGCTGCTGGAGGCAATGGTGGCTGTGGGTCCTTCCCTTGGCCGCACAACCTGCTCCTTCCTGCGTCAGGGTCCCCGCAGGCCATGCCACCTGCTGGGAGCCCCCTGACCTGCCTTGCACCCCTCCTGTTCACACACACATTCCTCAGGGAAGGCTTCCTTCCCTGACCCTCAGTCTGGGGTCAAGGCCAATCACTCCAGGCCTTCCCAGCTGTCTCCTGCAGGCGACTGATGGTGATCCTGGGGAAATCGTGCACCGTCACCTAGCTGTGTGTTGGTGCTCCCACCATTAGGAAGGAGGCAAGCCCCCCGGAGCAGCAGGGTCTCTCTCCTTTGACTCACTGCTGCCTACTCAGTGCTGACACAGCACCCATACATACTTATCAAGTATCAAGACACGTGACACAAATGTAGGGTGGCACGGGGGGCCGTTCGGGGGTTAACATGAGGACATTTAACATCAAGCCCTATGCTTTGCCTCCTCCTTCCCTCCAGGCCTGAACTTTCTTTTTCTAGGACCTCGGTCTTCTGATCCGCAGGCCGCCTCCTCATCTGCCCCCACCTGCTGCCTCAGGGGAGATGCGGGAGGTGATGAGTGCTCAGCCCTGCTTCCTGCGTGGACACGGGGTCCCTTCCCTAACGGCTGGGGAGCAGTGAATTCACCTGTATTTTCCAATGCCCACCTCTTCTTCATGCTACATCTTTTCCGTGGAGTTCTATAGTCCGTGTTCGCTGAGGAGGACTCAATTTAGGCTGCTATGTGTTTGCCGTACTTCGAAGTACTCTGGAGATTGCGAATCTGAGCTCCTGGTGGTTGTGTTGTACAAAATGAAGACCCCTCATTTAATTATGAATAAAGGCTCTTTTCACATTGTCAGCATTATTTTAGTCCTTTTTTTTTTTTCTTCTCAACAGACTTCCATGCCTCCCAAACGGAACATCATAAAAGTACCGTGAGAAACAGAGGTATTACTCTCTTCACAGCTCCCCCGCTGTCGCCCCCCACCCCCGACTTACTTTTTCAAATACCCAGAGGCATTTTTCAAAAGCAGAGAAATTCTCCAAGGAAGAAATTGCCTTGTAATCTGTCACTGTTATTATAGCATGACTCTCAATTTTCATAAGTGGTAAAAGTAATCTCAGAAGAACAGTAATAGGTAAGTGGGAGTGTGTGTGTGAGGGGGGGGCAGCAGGGATGGGGAGAGGCAGGGAAAGACAGGGGTAGGTGGGGGAGAGAGAAGGACTAGAAAGAGACAAGAGGACCTATGTGTGTCATGAGGCCGACTCAGGCCCCTCCCCGCCTCCCACCCCCAGGGGGCAGAGAAGCCAGCAGAGCTGAGAGATATCAGCCATGGGCACATTGGGTGGTACCATGTCACAGAGCCGCTTCCTAATTATATAAAATGTACTGAAACTTTGAAATCAATGGGGTAGGGGCTGGAAATTGTTCCCCTGATGCAGTCATTCCTCTCCTGGGCCCCTTTATTGAGCTTAACTATATTCTTTAAGAAGTCTACAAACCAAAAACTACATGCAGTGTGCATGGCTTAATGGATCCAAAATGATCAGTTCCTGAACTTTGAAGGCTTATTTCATTTAGATAATAACGATACACTCATAACTCACATTTACTTCAAATGTTTTTAATTTTTTTTATGACAAATGGCATATCCCTCCTTGCCAATTACCCAAAGGCAGGCACAGATCTGAGAACAGAAGTAGCCATTAGTACTGCAGTGAAAAACAAAACGAAGTCTTCTGCTTTCTTGACTGAATATTTTTTCTTTTTTTAATTTTATGCTCTTTTGTCTCATTTTTTCAAAGATTTATTTTATTGTTTGAGAGTTGGGGATGGGGGGGCAGAGCAGTCTCCATAGTTGTACATTAGTTGTGACACAGTTTCATTCCACACGGGTAGATGTGGGGCCACACGGGGCCTCCTGCATGCAAGGTGAGACTCTTCGCTGCCATCCTGGCGGTTACCAGTTGTGCTGTTGTTCAGCATATGGGTTGGCCTGGGCCAGGGCTGGGACTCGATCCACAGGCCTCAGCACTGCAAGACAAGCACTCAACCTGCTGAGCCACCCTGGCTTCCCTGAGACTGAATATCTGCTGGTGTCAGTTGTCATTCCCATCCAGGCGACCATGGGGGTAAGGGCAGAAGTAAGCCCAAAACTCAGTGAGCATATTTTTACCCACAGGGCACTCAGTCTCATCCCTCACATTTGCTGAGCTACCAAGATGAGCAACCTGGGCTTCTTAAGAAATTCCTTCTATCACCTTCACAGATTCTAGAAACTGAAGAGATCTGCCCAGATTGAGCCAAGCTCCACTCCCCTTTCACACACTAGTCTATTTCCGTATAATCTGAGTTTCCAAACACACAGTGCATTCCCAGCACCCACTGTGCATGAGGAAGTGTGTTTCCCTGGGCCATGGCGTGACCATCTCTGCAGGAGGTGGGGCTATCTTCCAGCTCCTCACCACTGACCTTGTGTCCCCACCAGTCTCCCAGAGTCTCTTCTCCTCAAATGCCCTCCAAGTTGCCCGGGTCTGCGTGATTTTGATCCATACAAGGCTAGCTACTTAAAATCTCTCCTCCATTCCTGGGAGAAAAAGAGCAAATTCCCAAGTTTCATGCTAAAGGCTCCAGTAGGAAGTGTGATCCTGAGGGATGTCCCAGCCTCATCTGCCACTCCTCCCCCACCCATGTTCTCTGCTGCAGCCACACTGAGTCACAGCCCCCACTCCCCCTGTTGCCCATACCCCTGTGCCCCCCACCCAGTGACATGGATAGAGACTGAGGGCCCACTGGGCACTGGGAGGGGTGTCAGGTATGGAGGGAATGAGAACTGTACTGGAAAACTAGTTAACTGTGCACAAAGGGAAAGAGTAAATGCACTCTGACATTTCCTACCACATGAAGAATTACTCAAAATAGGTTACAGCCCTAACCGTAAGAGCTAAAACTTCTACAAGAAAATGTAAGAGGAAAGCCTGCAATCCTGTGTTGGGCAAGGATTTCTGAAATACTATATATAAAATATGACATGTAAAAGAAAGCAAGAAATCAATTGGACAATATACAAATAAAATTTTTGCTTTTCAAAAGAAAGTGTTTATGAAATTAAGAGCTATGCCACAGAGCAGGAGAAATGTCTGGAAAGCCCTGATCCCACGGTGGCTTTGAACCTGGAATGTACTAAGAGCTCTTCCAGTGCAATAATGAGATAAGCAACCCAATACAAATGAACAAACTTGGATCACCCATTTTATCAAAGATAGGTAGATGGCAAATAAACACATGAAAAAGAGCTCTGAATCATTGGTTGGTATGAAAATACAAAATAAAATCATAATGAGAGATCACTGCAGACCCATTGGAATGGCCAAGTTAAGTAGACTGACCACACCAAGTGTCAGGAAGGCTGTGGAGCTCCTGGAACTCTCAGGGGCTGCTGATGGGATTGTCATATGTGTAAGCCACATTGGAAGGCAGTTAGCAGTTTCTTTACAAGTTAAGCATACACCTACCATATGATACAGCCATTCTACTCCTATGTATTTACCCAACAGAAATGAGGGCATTATGTCCATACAAAGACTCTGACACAAATGTTCATAGCAGCTTTACTGGTAACATTAAAAATCCAGAAACAACCCCAATGTCCATGAGCAGGTGATGGATAAACAAATGCTGGTATGTCCACACCATGGAATACTACTCAGCAGCAAAAAGGTATGAACTATTGGTATAGGCAGTAACATGGATGAAGCTCAAAATGATTATGCTGTGTGAAAAATGTCAGGCAAAAAATACATACCACACGATTCCATTCTACATAAAAGTCTGGAAAAGGAGAACTAATTTAATGTGACAGAGAACAGGCGAGTGGTGGGCTGAGGATGGGTGGTTGGGCTGAGGGTGGGCGGCTGGGCGGCTGGGCTGAGGGTGGGCGGCTGGGCGGCTGGGCTGAGGGTGGGCGGCTGGGCGGCTGGGCTGAGGGTGGGCGGGTGGGCTGAGGGTGGGCGGCTATGCTGAGAATTGGCAGCTGGGCTGCAGTGGGGCACCAGCAGCTTTGGGAACTGATGGTCACGTTCATCACTTGATCATGGTGATGGTTCGTGGACATAGGTTGAAACTCATCCAGCTGCACATTTTAAATACGTACAGTGTATTATACTAAAGCTGCAAAACACAACTTGAAAATTACATCTACACATCCATTCACTGGGTCAAGCGGTGCCAATTGTGAAGATCAAGAAAGAGCCTCTGAGCAGGAAGCCAGGGCCTCGTGGCTGCTCCTGGGGTCGGCATGGCACTTACGGGGTGTTGGGGATCCAGTCTCGTCTACTCTGAGATCTCCGTTAGCACCAGCTTTCTGGCTCCCCACCCCAGCCACCGTGACTCACCCAGCGGACTGCTACTGATTTGAGGAAACTTGGCTCAAAAGTTAGCTCCTCCTGAACTCAAGGCAGAACCTGGGAGCCACCTGTGCTCTGGCCGGCGCTCACGGGCAACCTGGCCTGAGCCCCGTCACCTGTGGGTCACTCCCAGGACACGGTGGTCAGCCTGGTCAACCACCTCAGCTGACAGCACAATGCCTGGCCCCAGAGATGTGCTGGATGAAAAACTCCCAAGCATGGGGCTAGGCCCGGGGCTCACACGCGGGCAGGGCCAGGCTTCCTTCTGCAAGAGGCAGAGATGGCTGAAGAGAAAGGTCCAGGGCCCAGGAAGTGCCACCCACACCTATTCCAGATACTGCCCCTCCAACTGCCCAGAAACGGGGACAGAGAAGTTCTGGGGGTATCTCCCCGCCTCCAGCTCAGGCCTGTACTTGGCTCCAGGCAGGGGCCTTCCCAGAGCCACAAGGAGAAGCTGCAGAAAAGCCTGGGCCAGTATCAGCCTCCATGGTAAGGAAGGTCCATGACAGGCTGCGCAACTGCAAGAACCCCTTGTTTGCTCTCTCGGATGCCAGAAAGGAGGTTCAAGTCCACGTCAGAGGCCTCGAGCTCCTGCCCTGAGCTGCAGTTCCCCTTCTGCAGCGATGCCCTGTCTGCGCCCAGTCACCACAGCTCATTCCTTCCTCTCCCCACTATGTGCCCATCAGTTCCCAGATCAGCATCGCCAAAGGAAGGCTCATGGGGCCCTGGCTGACACCACCTGCCAAGGCCCTTCTCCATAAATGCCAGGAACTTGGGCTTCCTGGACCAGGCAGGTACAGAACGCATGCCCCACTAGGCTTTGCCTTTGTAGGCAATTATGCCACACATGCCACCAAGTGTCTGAGACGGGCAAAACTGAAAAGGACCAGACGCCCTCTGGACACCCCCAATTTATTCACCCCAACCAAAAGGTATGCATCTGTCCTTCACTGGATCCTGTGCTGTGTTGAGAAAAAAGCACAGATGAGGATGCCCTAGCCCGGCCTCCACAGGTGGTGGAGGTGACAGGAGCAGACAGGAGTCGCTGTCAAGGCCATGTGGCAGTGAGGGCGCAGATGGGAGGAGCTTGGGAAAGCTTCTGGAGGAGGTGAGCTAAGTCAAGACTTTAAGGAGCGGGCTACCTCATCTGGACAGACCAGAAAAAGCCGGTCCTGGGCAAAGGGTCCAGTGTGTGTGAGGCCCAGGGGCCCAGGAGCAAGGCCTGTGCCTAACTGGTGCCATGTGAGGGTAGGGAGGGCCATAAGCACACAGAAATAGTTCAGAGGGTGCGAAGTGAACGCGAAGGCTCCTCTTCTACTTCTGTGAGGCTCTGGGAAGTGCTGGGAAACAACAACATCTGGGTGTACACAAAGAAAAAAGAGGGAAACCCTTTTAGATGCAATTGCTGAACTCACAGGAAGCGAGCAGAATCTCTAAAGACTAACCCCCAAACCTCTGCACGCATGCACATGCGCACACACACACACAGCAACAGACAAGGACCTAGCAAGACATGGGGCCAGAAGGAGCCTGAAGCTCAAGGCTGGGAGGGGGTTCCCCATGGAGACAAGCAGGGGCAGCAGCTCCTGCCTCAGGATACTGAGACCCACCATGGGGGTAGAGAAGACGGGAGAGGGGAGGGGGCCTGGAGCCCCCACAGAATCCACGACCCTTGAGGATGGTGACCTGGCTGCTCATAAAAGCACATGAAAGTCTTCTTAGAAGATAATCCCTGATATCAGAACTCCACAAACCAGAAAGCCGAAGCTATGGGTTTGTACAGATCACCATGCAGAGAGGAGGTGGCCCCGTGTGTAGCAGAAATGGTAAAAAGATGTAGACCCCAAGGACTCCAGACACCAGAATTAGTAGAAACAGAATGTAGGACAGATGTATGACAATTGTGAAGACAAGGGTGAACTACTACAGATACACAGACAAGGGCCTGGATGAGGAATGAGAATGCAGAGCATAAAATGAAACTTCTAGAAATGGAACATGTAATTTTGGATATAATTAACTCAACACATGCATCAAACAGTGCATGACATGCCCCCACCCCAAATGACTGTTTCACATCTTTGCCTTTCTCCCCAAATCCCCAACACCTCTCCTTCCAGCAACAAGAAGAGATGGCCCCGAAGTCCTATGCTCACACCTTCTCCCGACATGCCAGCGTCTGCACCCACACTCCACTTTCCCCCCTTTTGCTAGTGATGAACTTTTCATGCCCCAGCCTGCAGGTGCATCCACCGGTGTTCCAGAGCCATCTCTCCACACCCTCTGGAGGGCATTGCTCCAGCCTCTCTGCTCTCCCACGCTGCTCCCTATTTCTCTCAACTGGGATATTTTCATCACCTTCTTATGACCTAACTCTAGAGGTCAGTGGATGCGGCACTCAGAGCCCAGTCTTGTCCTGCATCCCTTAGTTAAGATTCTGTTTCTCGGAACTCCCTCAAGACAGGCTCCCAGGACCCCTGCCTCCCGAGTTCTTGCACATGTACCCCTGTCCGCTGCCTTTATGTCTGTGTGTCTGCTTAGTTAGCTATAAGATGGTTTTCCTGAGCTTGTCTCTCTTCTGGCTCTGGGGGACACCAGAGTCTGATGGTGACCCAAGTCCCTTTTCATCTTGGAAATTCAGGAACTCTCATCAGGCACACATTTAAGGGTGACCAGTGTATGCATTTTCCTAGGGACACGGAGTTCCCTTTCAATCTGTAGCTTCAAGTCTTCTTTTATTTCCACACGTTTCTTACATCGTAATTATCATTTTCAATTTTTTTTTTCTTTCGTGATCTTAGTTCTCTTATTCTTCAAACTCGTTGGGTACGAGCATTTAGGATCCTTTTTATCACCTCCTCAAACTCTAGTCCTGCTCCATGCCCCGTCTCCTTCCATTCCATGCTGCTCACTTCCCTCACGCCCGTCTCCCAAGTGCCTTGCTGGGTTTGTGGCAGCGTCTATTCCTCGTGCTCGTTCTGCTTCCACTGGCTGTATCCTCGTCTCTTTCGCTGCCGCCCTGTCCTCCCTGTGCCCATCTCTGCTTGAAGCTCTTGTTTTATGGAGGCAATTAGTCTATACCTTATTTTTTAATTCATGGCAACATGTTTGGTCATAAAGTCTATCCACTCCATGACAATATTTTTTCATAAAAAAGAGATTACAAATGTGCAAGCACGTCAACTATTTTCAGACACCCGATGGGTCTGTATTGCATCGGTGCACTGGTGGCTGAACCAAGCAGTGTGGCCTCCTGGGGGCTCTCGACTTCCCACCACCCACATCAAAGGCTTTTCCCCTTTGGTGCCTAAGATGCTCTGTTTCTGGGTGCTCTGGGACTGTGTCTCTGCAGCAGAGCCAGGCCATTCCCCGGGGCATGGAACACCTCTGTAAGCATGTATGTAGCCGTCAGCTAAGTGGCCAGCCAGGACTGCTGAGGTGTCAGCAGAACCACGGCTTGGGTGGCATGGGTGCACACCAGCCCTCCTGGCCCGTGGTGGAGAGGAGCCCCCTCCGTGCCAAGGGAGGAAGGATGGGAAGAGTGTTGGGCTGTGCTTATGGGCGCGGCCTCCTCTCTGCTCTGGGTGCTGCCGGAACCAGGCTCATGACACCGCCCCCTCACCAGCACGCCTCCATTTCTCCCCCCCCTCTTGCTCTGGTGTGTGTGCGCATGCACAAATAAAGTAAGAGCAGTCAGAGAGCAGAGCTTGTCAAAAAAGGCATTTCACGGAAGAGGGGACACTGTTTCAAAACTGCTAAGTGTAAGACAGTGACAACAAGATGCTCATGGTCACTGAACATCAGGTAAAGCTCTTGCTGAGGAGGCCACCGGCAGGACATGACCTGTGCCCTGTTCTTGGTCTTCTCGTGAGCCATGAGGACCAGTCTATACACAACCTTTGGCCCAGGCAGCTGGGGCAGGGAGGGGCTTTCAGGGGTCATCTGAGGGACGCATTGCAAAGCACAAGACTGAAATGGCAGGAAAGGGGGTGCAATGGCAGCCTCTGGGACATCCTGGAGGGTGTCACAGGGCTGGACCTCATCCACGTACTGCAACCAGAAACACCCACCTTAGAGAATTGGAGGAGGGGGAGTCACAGGACGTTATGTACCTGGGAAAGCACTGAGCAAGGTGCCAGGAACCCAGCTCTCTTCCTCTCCGTGAGCCTGCCAAAGGTGGGGGACGGCTCCCACTACTGTCACCTTTCTGTCCTTGACGCATGCCCTTGGGCATGTCCAGCTCATGCCGGGGAGTTCTGAATGCATCGACACCAAAATGGCCTTGTCAGTGTACGAAAATCACTATTCTCCTGTCCAGTAACTTCCACAGTGGCCTGCAGGACGCTGACTGCACCCATCAGCCCCTCCAATTACATCATGGCAGACGCCTCCCTTATATTTTCCACACGTCTTTCATTTTCCAATTCCATTTTTTTCCATCTTCTTTTCTTTCTTTCTTTTTTTATTCAGGAACTCTCATTTTCTTTACTTTTGAGCTGTCTGAATTGTGTAAGTTGGAATGATTTTTATAATCAGAAGAAACACCAACCCTCTTGAACTAAATAACACAGCCGTGTTCCGCGTGTGCGCTGTGGACTGCTGGGTGCTCCGTGGGGTTTGCTGCACCACAGGAAGCTGAGAACAAGAGGGTGCCCTGCCTCTACCACCCTCCACGACTGGCCCATGACCATGGGACAGTCCCAATGTGAGAAGGAAACTCTTGAGGTTAGAAACTTCGAGGCTCCTTTTGCCGGCTGTGTGACGGTGAAGCTCTTCGTTCCTCAGCCCCATCACCTGCCAGACCTGGAGCACAGCTCCAAGCTCACCGGGGGCACCTGCAGTGGCTCCTCGAGCTTCCCGCTGCTCTACACGCAACCCAGTGAGGGACTCAGAGAAACAGCCTGGAGAGGGATGAGGGTCCCCGGGCCGATTGAAATAAAGCGCTAGTTCATCTACAGTGCGGAGGAACCTTGGAAACGCTGTGTGATGCAAAGGGAAGCACGGGTTGCCCGAGTCCGTTTGTAGAACTACTGAGGCAAATCGGCAGAAGTGCAAAGTAGATCAGCAGCTGGCTGGGGCTGAGGGAAGAGCAACTCACGGGCAGGGAGTGTTCAATGAGCGCAGAGCTTCCTTAGGGGATGACAAAAAAGTTCTGAAACTAAGAGGGAGGGCTGTACACCCTCATGAAAGGACTTGATGCCACTGAAGTGTACATTCTTAAACAGTTAACATGGTAAATGTCATTTGTGCTGTACTGTTGAAACATAATGTACAAGAGCCTCTCCTCTGAATATGCAAGTGGAAGCCAGAAGCAACACCACTGTAAAGCAGCCAATTCTGTGTCTTAACTGAAAAATCAATGAGCAAGACCCCTGGGACCTGCAGGAAGATGAGACCACGTGCAGAGCTGAGCACACACCTGCCTTAGTGACCAGTGGCCCCCGTGTCCTTAGCTTTGCTGCTTAGCAACCCAGTTTGACACTTAGTGGCTTGACAGGACGTCCGTTTCATTGAGCTCACACCCCTGAGGGTCAGCCGGGCTGGCCTGGCTGCTCTCTGCTGGTCTCTGTCATGGGTCTGGGGTCAGGGGCAGGCCAGCTGGTGACTGGAGGATGTAAAAGGGCTTCACCCTCATGATTGGCTGTTGGCGGGGGCAGAGGGGGATGGGGGAGCACTTTGCTGGTAGGGCTGGTCTCTGCTCCACATGGTCTCTGGAGTCCTCACTTCTGCCACATTCTACAGGTCACAGCACATCACAAGCTCACCTGATTCCAGCCATCAGGGAAATTGACCCCAGCTCCTGATGGGAGGAGGGGCTGGGCAGTGGTGGCTACTCCCCCCAGCCCCGCCCCTACGCTCCTGACATGAACAGCAGTAAAGACCACGGATGCCCAATGTTCTGCGACTTAGCTCCCAGTGGGGCCTAACTCCCACTTCATCCGTCTGTGCACCAGGTGGGAGGTGTGACATGAGGCTCAGACCTGAGGCAGGGGTCCACGTTGCATATCACTTAGTAAAGCAGTAGAACTGGAAAGCCAGCGGCTTACATTTCAGGGCTGTCACAGTGTCCCCCAGGCCAAAACAGCTGCATTAGAGGGGACACACCCATACCTCCCTGGGTTTTTCTTACGAGTCTATTTCTTTTTGTTTCTAATCTCAAGTCTTCTCACCCTTGTTCTCTGACCCGCACCCACAGCCTCTGCTCTGGGCAGCCGCCATGCCTCAGGAAAGGGTAGGGACGGGGACAGCAGGAGCCTCTGTCCAGTGTGGCCAGGACTCAGGGCACATGAAGCAGAGTCCTACTCCAGAAAGGTGGCCTAAGGGGCCTGGGATGAGCCTGAGACAGTGACTCCACTTCACGTCCGTGGTAATAAGGGAGCCATCAGAGACTGCAGATACCACAGCCAGGGCCAAGTTCAGGAGACGTCAGCAGCAGCACGTGCACACAGGTGGCATTCAGAGCGCTCAGAGGCACGGGCCAGGTGATGGAGACTGAGACAGGATGGTGACGAGACAGCATGGAGGCAGGAGTGACACAGTGCGACAACCACTTAGATGTGGGAGGACTGCAAGAAGTGGACAGTGAAGGGTGAGAAGGGCCGGAAGGCCACAGGGCACCGGGCATACAGGAAGAGGGGCCAGGAAAAGGCCAAATGTCTTCCAGAGAGAAGGGACCACGGGACGGCAGGTCACACTGAAGGTTCTAAGAAGACAGCCAGGGCGCAGGCCGCACCATCGTGGGTGCCCCGGCGGGCAGAGGGACACAGTGGAACCGTGGGCAATGCCCCATTGGGAGCGCCGCCCACAGTCAGCCCAGGGGGCTGATATGCCTCCAGGGCCTAAAACCCAACATGCGCAATTAAGCAACAATGGTTCCTTCTCCCAGATGAAAACCTGCCCAAGAAGCGGCCGGACTGCCCCCTGCTCCCTCCAACACTTGGAGTGCTCCCCAGTTGGCCGCAAATGTATCACTCACAACAGTTTTACAAGCCTGTCCTCCTGCCAGGGCCCTTTTAGAAGTAAAATGAGAGGCAATCAGCCCGCTCTTCCGGACCATGAGACCTTTTCCCCCCAGACCTCACGCTTTCACCCATGCTGTGTCATCCTCACCCCTGACGCAAAGACAAGACCAGCGTGGGGATCCCCAAGAGGCCATGCTAAGCACCCGTTCTGCGTGCACTTCAACTTGGGGCTCAGCTTTAAATGGGGCGACCAGCTGGGGACCTGCCAGCAGAGACAAAGAAACGCTTCACTCCGCCACGGTGCCCTGCAGGCGCACGATGCCCACTTGTTCCGACCGGGCCAGCAGTCACTGCCCTCCCAGAATGAGGGTCCTGGGCTTTGGTAATGTGCTCTCGGGCCAGCCGCAAAAATATCTCTCAGATGTTTTCGCTAATGGTGCCTTTTAGCAAGGTCATTTGAGGCTACGACCAGAAGGATTAAAAGATCTGATTCCTTTCTGAGGCCCTTAGTTGTAAAGGACCAAAGAAGCCGTAAAACAAAGATTTATTCAGTTTCAGAGGACAGCTCAGTGGCGCAGCCCCGTAAAAACCAGGAAAAAAGAAACATCTGGCCAGAAAAGTGCACTTGTTTACAAAAGGGGGGGAAAGGGTTTAAGACTCTCCTCCAGCCTCACCGAGTTCTTGGACTAAAATTAGGCTGAAAATTAAAAACAATGTAGAATCTCGAGAGTGCAGGGCAGCCCGGGTGGGAGAGAGAACATGCTGTTTCTTCCTCACCCAGCTGCCTCTGACATGTCCCCCGCCCCAACACCCCGGGGAGCAGCCAAGCCCCTAGGTAGCCCCCGGGACCACACAGCTGTGGTGTGCCCCTCCCGGCACAGGTGGCCGGGCTGCCTCTCCTGGGAGGCCAAACCCTTTTGTGGGGGAGGGTGTTTTGCAAGTGGGGGGAGGGTGAGTTGGGTGCCCATGACCATCTACTCCCCCTTCACCCTTGGGAGCTCAGTGCTGCTGGCACTGGGACATCACACGGCCTCTGCCCGGGGTGGGTGCATCTCTGGAGACCTGGACAATGGCTGTTTTGTAAAGCCCACGTTGGCAACTCGGCCCTGGCCTGAGTCAGGAAGCAGCTTCTTTTCCAGGCCTGCCATTGACTCAGCAAGGGCTCTCAGGCCAAGGGCTCTGGGCTCAAGTTCACTCAGCCCCCGCCTGACCTCCACAGGAGCCACAGGAGTGGGACACTGCCTTCTGCGCTCCTTGGGACGCTCACGGGATCAATGGGTTAAGGTCCGGGGATGCTTTGAACTGCTTGGCATAAAGCTGTCTCAAGCGCAGTAATTAAAAAATCTTACCAACGAGGTGGCTGAGGTCAGAAGCCACTCGGGAGGCGGGAATGGCTCAGCTCTGTGGCTGGGTCTCCGCAGCTGATGGGGAAGGACATGGCATCAGCCCTGCACCGTGAAGGCTGTTCCCACAGCCCACCGAAACATGACATTCCTAGAGACCTTGCACCAACAAATGCCAAGACGGTCATGAACTAAGCCGGGGCTTCTGTTATAGCAGCTCATTCTCTCTGAAATGGGATGATCAGACCAGCCAGGGTCACACTGCCACTGCCCTTCAGAGACGTGTCAGTCCGAACGACTCACTGCCCCTGAGGACACTGGCCACCCCCAATGACCAGAATGGGGCATGATGTGAGCTGGGCCAGCACAGCCCCACATTGCTCCTCCCCACCCATGCAGCCCTTGCAGGTGCTCCCCTGGAGGCTCCAAACCCCGCTTAGGTCAGAAGCTGCTGGCACGGGGACACAGCAGCTGTGCTCCTGAGGAGGTTAAATACTACCCACTAGCCCAGCGGCAGCCCCGGGACAACCACTAGGCTAAGGTGACCAGATCTGAACATTGGTAAAGCGGGACACCATTGACCGGGGGGGGTGGGGGGGTGGGGGTGTTCTTGATTAAAAATGTGGTCTATCTCCCGCCATTCCCTAGCTTGTCGTGCATTCTTTCCAAAAATCGGGACTTTTTTAAAACGCTGCGGGACACGGGGCAAATTGTTAAAAATCAGGACTGTCCCACCAAAAGCGGGACGTCTGGTCACCCTACACTAGGCCTTCTTCTCTCCAGCATGTCTCCTGGGGCCAGCATCCCCAAGAAGGCTTCCTGGATACCCTCAGTCAGCTCTCCCATCAGCAAACTCTTCCTCAGGCCTCTTAAACATTCAAAAACCCATTTCCACATAGGGATCCAGCCTTTGGGCTAACAGAGTCCATTCCCACCAGGAGGGCGCCCTGACCCCTCCTGATGGCTCCAGAGTCCCCTCGCCCTACCCCAACAGGAATACATCTGCATGCATTCAAAACACACACACACACACACACTGGAATTTGTCCTGCTAGTCTGCGTTGGCCCCACCCCTTCTGACCGTAACGGCAGATGTGCATGTCGGCGCACCTGGTTGAAGCTGAAATTGCTGCCATGTTAGAAACACTGTGCTCTATGGCCTGCTAACCCCATGCTTGGCTCCTTTAATCACCCCTTGAGCCCCTAGAGGCAGGCATCAGAGTCCCCCCACAGGGGACATGGGCCTGAAAGTCAAAGACGTTACCCATAACTTCACTGCATGAAACCCATCATGTACGTGTCACTAGTGCACACCCTTCACTCCAGCCCAGTGGGGATCTCCGTCCCTCGGCCACTGTCCCTATGGCCTGCGGGCAGCTCTGGCTACAGGCTGCTGGTACAGACACTACTGTGTCCTGTCTCCACCGCCCTCCAGCCCACGGGGCTTGCTCCAGCCCCACCAGGCTGGCCCCTCACCCCGCAGGCACAAGGCAGTAAGAAGCAGATGGCCTCTCAGTGCTGGTCTTTCCTTCGCCTGGAGTTCCCCAGCTCTCCCTTCACGGGGCCTCCTCTCTGCTCTGCACACTCAGCTGACCCTGCCGTCCCTCAGCCACCGTCACTTCAGTCCTGGCCCCATTTCTGGAGACGCGCACATTAGACTCTCTGCGGGAGGGCTCCCTCGGACACTGCCCGGGACCTGGTGTCTCACGCATCCAAATCTATAGCTGTCACCACATCCTGTGGCCTCCACCTCTGCTCACTGACACTGGTGACCACAGAGCCATTCTCCCCTACCCTCTGCTCCCCATGCCTGTCACACCCACCACAGCCACATCCACGGGGTCACCAAGCCTGCCCCCTCTGTCTTCAACAATCTCCAGTCCCCTTCCCTTCCCCATCCCCCCAGGTGAGCCTGCCATGCCTCAGTGTCGTTCGGGATGGCTGCAGAGCCTCCCGTTCCCATCCCCCCACGCCAGTGCGAGAGCAGCATTCTCAACCGCTTCCTCGGGCCGGGCACAGCTGACGGTCAGCACTGACCTCCAAGGGGTTACAGCATTCTCTCTTCTTAAAACCAAGGGCACCTCTGTGAACACAGCCTGAGGCTTCAGTGTGACTTCAGAAGCTTTCGGTAACCTGGCGCCTCTCCCTTACCACTCCCAACATAGACCCTACGTTTCAGGACTACCCTGGGCTCTACCTGGGACACCACTGTGCTTCCATACTTGGCGCAGACAGCTCCTCCTGCCACACGCCCTCCACTGTCACTGTCCCATCAGCCTTCACCCCCCAAGAGCCCTGCTCTGCTGCAGCTTTGCTGAGCTCCCTGGAAGGCCGGTTGCTCTCCTGCACCCACCAGGTGTGCACCAGCCCGGGCCCAGCCCCCTTCCCATCAGCAGGACTGGTCCGGGAGAGCGCGTGCGCAGCACGGGGAGTCCTTGCGCATAGGACGCATGCGTGTGGCCCTGGAGCCGAGCAGAGCTGGTTGTGCTGCAAAAGTCCAAGGCCAGGACAGGCCTAAATGGCTTTGTTTATGTGCACGGAAGGCCAACGCAGCTTCCATCTCATCCAAGAGCTACTGCCCTAAAGTGGAAAGGCCGACAGCAGCGTGCCAGCGCAGCCCACGCATGAACCGAAGCACTCGGCCCTTGAACCGCCTACGCCCGCCGGGGCCTCCGCAGCCTCATCCACTAGGCCCCGGGGTTCCAGAGCTCATCCCTATTAGGGATGCAGTGTTTTGGAAAATCTCAGAGAGCCAATCGGTGCAGCTCCGACCCCAGCTCCGATGGGCCTGGCCTGCCCCCCTGACTGGCCAGTGGGGCTGGGATGGCCGCCTCAGAGCCTCTCGCCATCTGTATGTTCTCATGTCTTCTCCAGATGTATCGGCAGCGCCGCCAAGGGAAGAGATTGCCGTAAATCACCTGCCCACTGGTGCTCAGAATAGGTGTGGTCTGAGCCCACAAGCAGCAGGCGGGCCTGAGATCCTGCAGCTTGGCGAGCAGGAGCCGAAAAGCGCTGTATCAACGGGATGCACGAGGGCTCCACCCTCCATAAATCAGGCCGAGCCTGGCGTCCTCACCGGGCACTTCCCGCTCGGTTCACATGAGGGTGAGGGGTGCTGCTGGCCCAGGTCCCACGGGGAGCGCAGGCGTGGGCTCAACCTGGACTGACCCCCACAGAGGCCCACCCGCTGGGTGTCCCACCCACCACCCTCAGCCGCAGGATTTCACAACCGTTCTGAGGCTGCAGGGAACACCCTGTGCAGGCAAAGCTGACCCCTCGGCCGCAGATGACAAACAGCGTGGAGGAGGAGACCTGGGGCTGCCCATGAGCCACAGATCCAGTTTCCTTCTGAGCCCTGTCACTCGCCCATGGGACCACCGTGGGCAGCGATGCCACTGAGCACCAGCCGCCTCCATCAAATGGGAAGAGGTGGCACCATGGGGCTGGTCCAGCTTGTGGGGTGCAGGGCACAACCTCTTGTACCCCAAAACTCCCCACGGTCTTGTCCGACTTTGTCAGGACGAGGCACCTGGTGGGGAGGGTCCAGAAGGAAAGACTCGCCATGGGGATTTTGCCAGATTCCCACTTAATCGGAATAAGCTGCTCCAAGAAAGCGGACTGTTACAATCTCCTTTCATGTCTGGCCAGGAATATTGCTCTCAGCGCAGAAGTCTGCGTCCAGGCTCCTAAGCCATCTCCGGAGAGCCCAAAGGTCCGCTGTCCCAGAATGACTCTGGCCATGCTGGGGGAAGATCTTTGCCAGCAGAAATGGTAAAAGTGGGATAAACAAGGAAACTTCCTGCAAAAACAGGCCTGGGCTGCAGGAGCCTTGGGGAGTTCGGTGGGCATCCCAGAGGCTGAAGTCACTGGGAAGGATGGCCAGGCTTCAGGACACTGGTGACCCGTCCTTCCCATCCTGAGAGCACGCTTCTCACAGAGGCACCAGGCACTGTCACAGGTGACCAGCAGGACAGAGCTACTGCGTGCCACGTGTCTCCCTCAGAGATGAGAATTTCCCAGAGAGCTTCCCATCTCTTGAATCCCAGCCCTGTTCACACCAAGAGGCCACCTGCAGCCATGCGATGGGTCTTGGACCCCCACCACTGTAGCAAAGTCGCTGTGTGACGCCAGGCACATGACTAATGTAACCATCACCCACTGCAACACACAGGGAGTCAACTAAAGGACAGAGACTTGCGTGGTTCCCTTGCGTGAGGCCCTTGGGAACCAAGAAAGAGGCATGAAGGCTCGTGGGCCTTTGAAGTTGGGAGGCAGCACAGCCTTCATTTGGGTGTGTCCAGCCCATTTGCCAGAAAGCTGTTGACTTCAAGTGGGACCCAGAACAAGGAAGGGGGGGCAGTAGGTAATGGGGACGGTTTCAGTCGGGGAAGATGAAAAAGTTCTGGAGACAGAGGGGGAATGGTTGCACTCGATGCCACTGAACTGTGCACTTAAAAAGAGTTAAACTGGGAAATTCTACATTTGTATGTTTTACCACAACTTTAACAAACTAGACAGGGCAGACTACACTTTTAAGTATTGTGTATGTAAAAATACGATATCGCCTAATTTAATTCGTGAGGTAGAGAAACTGTACAGAGTATATGTAAACCTATTTAAAGTTTTAAAAGAAACAGAAACAGTAAGGAAAGATTAGGAGGGGGTGGGGCCTGAGCCCAGTCTTGTCTTTATGGGGGGGAGGGGGCAGCACATGAGTGCTGCTGGGGGCAGCAGGGCACACCTAAGTCTCCTTGTGAGGGGCGTTGCCTGTGAACGCCAGCCAAGCGGCCAGCTGCTGGCCAGAGAACCCACAAGGCAGCCAAGAAGGTCCAGGAACAGCCCCGCATAGGTCCCTAAGGGCCAAGTGGCGGGCGGCGAGACTTCCTGCATCCCAGCCCAGCGAACCCCACCAGCCCCGCCTTCCTGTCTCAGGCTGGCCTTTGGCTGTGGTCCCTTGGTTGCATTTTTCCTTCTCAGCACTTAATAATGAATTAAATTCTTGTCATTTTTCTCCTGATGCAAAAGAAAAACTGAGTGGGAAAGAAAGTTAAAAAAAACCCAAAAAAGAAAACAACAACAACAACAAAACCCAGCTGATGAAAACTCTCAGTGTGGCCAGTAAATTGTTGCAAAGCTCAACCACAGGGCAGCTGCATGGGGCTGAGCAGCAGCACGGCCCGGCGACCACGGCCAAGCCTGCCACTTAGCTCGCAAGGCCTCCAGCAGGCCCCTCTGGCTTTTGGAATCCAAGCTGGAAACCTGTAACATGGATATAACCACCTCCATGCTGGGCTGAAGCGAGAATGCTGGGAAGCCCCTGGCACCCACGAGGCTCTCAGCGACAATGACGCCCTTTGCTCATGGTTCCCGTATTTTTCCGTGTACAAGATGATTGTTTTGTCTAAAATTGTTAGACCACAAGGTGGGGATTGTCTTATACACAGGAGTAACCCATGTATTGATTTCTTCATGTTGGGTGAGAGAAGCAGGGGGCATCTTATACAGGCGGGTATCTTATACATGGAAAAATGTGGTAAGTTCAAGTTCATGAGGCCACACAAAGCATCCCAGAAGCATGATGTCCCCACCCAGAAGCCATAGTGCCTCAGAGAGGGCTCAGATGGTAAATTTTACCATTTGTGTATCTGGCCACAGTTTCTAATAATAATAAGAATGTGTCGGAGGGCTGCTGGTCAAAGGGTGGGGTGGGACCAGCCGTGCTCAGCCTCCTCCAATGACCTCACCAAGAAGGAGTGACCCCGCTCTACATTGTACACAGGGACATGGGCACCCCTCAGAGTCCCCAGCATGGGGTCACATACCATGACCCTGCACAGATGCAGTGAGCACACCCTCCCCCTGTGCTGGCCCACCTGCATGGGGGTGGGGGGGGCAGGGGAGGGGGCAGAAGGTGTTCCCAGGCTTGCCAGCAGGAGCTGAACTGGCTGGGGGCGGAGGGAGGTTGGGGGGCACAGAAACTCTTCGCCCTGACATGGCAGCTGGTGTCCAATGAACAGTACACATGGAACCAGGACACAGTGGACTGTGGTCTCACATACTCAGCCTGTATTTTCAGCTCCTTGAAATAACAGAGACAAAACCTCCCATGTACCGACTGCTTTACATTTATAAAGTGGTTTTGCGTCCTTGGTCTCACTTAGTTCTCCCAGCAGTCTTGTAACAAAGCATCATTGCTGAACCCCCAAATGCAGGAACTAACTCAGCGTATGGCATAGGCTGACCATATTCCCTTGAGACAAAAACAGGACATTGGGATGACAGAAATGGGACTGGGTTAGGTAATATTCTATACTCATGAAAAAGTAAGAAGATAACAAAAGTTTTATTACATGAACACATTGAGCTAACCATTCTTCTTCAGTGACAGAATTCATACCCAAATGTAAGTAGACGTAGACGGGACTGTATTTCACCACAATCATACTATGAATATTTCTCCAATGACGTAAGCTTACGCAGCAAATTTCCATCTTTCAACACCTTATCATAAAACTTCTCACCCTCCATGACACAATTTTGTTTTACAACCAACATAGCCCTCATTGTCTCCACACTTAATCTAGATTTCTCCTTTGACCACATACTGTTCATAACAGAAAATATTCTTTCGACAGGTGCTGTACTTCCTGGAAGACAAAGAATAAACCCTACAATGTTACAAAAGTCTTGAAAGTCTAGGCATTTTTCATTCATTTCAGAAAATGTCTTTAGCCATCTATCAGATACAGAAATGTTTTCTTTATTTCTTGTATCCAACTGCCTGACAATTGTAGATTTGATGAGGGTCCACTGGTCAAATACCTGAGTTTCTTCTGTTTCTGTGTGTGATGAGTTCCTCGTTCAGGATGTCATGTATTTCTGCCCATTCAGGCGTCTTCCTTAGTAGCACCCACGAACTTCTCAGTGGCTCCTACACTGCACTTCTAAGCTGGTTTCATAGACATTCTCAGCTACTTCAAAAAACTTAGCCTCGTTAATTTCTCCCGAATCTACTAACGCTTTCAGTTGTTTTTTGACATAAGTAGTTACAAACACTTCACTTTCTCTGGACTCTAAATTGTTTTAAAAAATTTCCATGTTTATGGCTACTTCTGTAGCTGAAATAGTATCTTTTTCAATTAAACTAATGTAAGTTTGGAACATAGACACTTGATCTCTTGCAAATGACAACCACAATTTCAAACAGGAATTTTCAAACTATTTTTGCAAAATAACGTCATTTTTCTTGAGAAAGAAATAAGAATAAGCCCATCAAGCATGTTTAAAATTCTACTGATGGACCCAAAGACAAAAACTTTGTATTTCCGTGCGCTTACAATGTAGTGTGATTGTTTCCTACAAGGTCACGAAAGTTTTTCAATCTAACTGTGTAATGTAAGTATTTGTATACTTCCACTACAAAACATTCAGTATCAATTGGTAAACTGTCAACAGCACACTGGAGTCAAATTGTGTGTAATGTGTGCCCCACAACCAATGCCGATAATCAGATTCTTCAGTTCAGTTTCAAGTTTTCACCACACATTATTTTTACCAAGTCTTTTGCAATCACCAAAATTGGTGTTCATGTTATCTGTACTCTAAGCAACAATTTTGTTCCGTAAAGCAAATTTGTCAACTACTTCCTTCAACATAGCACACTGTACATCGGATGTTTCCCCAGGTAAGCAAACAATGTCTGTAATTTTGTCTTGAACGCCATAATTTGGTAAAAAGTACAGCACAATGACTGGAAAAAGCTCGATGTCTTTTTTTGTTTGATGCGTCTAAACTGACAGTAATACTTCTGTTTTCTTCAAATTCTCTATTACTTTGTCCAATATGTATGGTGATAAAACATTAGTAATTATTGCTTCTGATTTGGTATGCACTGAAGAAAATTTTGGTTCATAAATTTTCTTTATCAATGTTGACAAGCAATCATTTGCGCAAAAACTTTGGCCATGACACATAGTATGAAAGAGCTTCACTTGCAGCAGTTTTATCGATTTCACTGTCACCATCACGTCTCATAAACGAACTGATGTTTTTAACTGACGCCAGAGTCTTTTCTGCGTCCTTATGTTTCTGGCTACGTAGATGTTGGTTGATGTCACTTCCCCCTCCATGAGCAGCGGAAAAACAGACATTACATTATTGGCATTTCACTTTTGTTTCATCGCTACATAGTTCGCCTGGTTTAATAAACTTGAATTCCTTTTGGAGCGTCTCGTTAAAACTGAAGTTTCACCTCTTTGTCTTTGCCACTGCAAGGGTAGACTGTAAGCTTTAAAAAATAAGACTTAACAATATGATGTCTGTTTAAATCACCGACAATGAATAACACAGCCACTGGTTAGCACACAGGCAAAACAAAAACTAATGTCACAGCAGAACAGACACTGCCGCATCCGAGCGAAGCCACTGTCACCAACATGTGCATCCCCACGCCCCACTGCAGTGCATTTGCTTTACTGAGTCAGAAGCACAGTGGATTTCTAGTAGGTTCAGTGGTGGAGGGTCAGTTTGCCAGCCGCCAACACTAAGGAAACAACTATATGAGTAGAATGTGAGACTCCGATCATAGTCAGCAGCAAGAACGCGTTCACTCTGTCTCTTAGTCGCAGTGTTCTCTCTCTGGGCAAGAAGCCCGGCCCTACAATCTATAAGGGAAACTGCGCTAAGGTCAAACATTCAAAAAAGGAAACAATCAACTATTGAAAAAAATAAAATAAAACCACAATATAACAAAACAAACACAGCTCCGTTTGTGGTCGCTCAGGCTGTAAGAGACCTAAGGAGCAATCGAAACTCACTGCAGCAGAACATGGAAAGGGGCACAAACGAGTAACACGAATTTGTTGCATATAAAATACACAGGAAAAAAACTCATAAATAATATATATATATATCAATAAAATACTTACAAAATATCACATGAGCTATAAAGAATCTGTATGCCACACCACCCTGAACACTCTAATGCAGGACTGCAGTGGCCAGACTGCAAAAAATCATAAATATGCACCAAAAACAAACAAACAAACAAATGAACACCCTGACTGCTATCACAAGTCAGCATATGGAGAGTCTGCTATAAAAAAAAACAACTAGCTAACAACATGTTGAACTGAAATACGAGTCTGAAAAGTCTGAATATAGAGCAGAAAGAATCTCTGTGGACAGAATGATGGTGGAAATAACAGTGAGACTCACAGTCACTGCATCCCACACTCCTAAGCTGTTGGAAGCAAACAGCCCGGTGAGCCGGGTCAGTAGTTCACACGCATGGAGACCCTCCTGCCTCCCACTCCCTGAACGGGGCTGAGCGACCACCTCCTGAATTCCCCGCCGCTGCAGACAAGCCAGGGGGCGGGGGAGTGGTCGTCACTAGCTCAAGAAGCCTGGCCCTGACCGGATAGTCAATGGAACGTCCTCTTCTGTCACACTAGTGGTTTCACTGCAAGCATTAATTAACATAGAGCCTTGTGATAAACAACTCACGTTCAGTTTTTTACAGAAAATTAGGAACAAGACAGAATTGACATTTATATTAAAATGATGGTCTGGTTGGGAAATATTTTTTACAATGGTACTGTCCTGTTTAAAACAGGTCAGCCTAGTAGAGCATGCCAGGCGTGGAGCCACACAGTGACGGGGGAGGCCAAGAATCTGATCGTCTGACCACGTGGGTGTCATCACTGACCCTCCGTGGGTCATCTCCGGGGTCTGCATGGGAAGGTGGTTCTGGCTGGCCGCAGAACTTCCCAGCAACTGGCCCTCATGGCCACAAGCAATGCCATGGCCACCAGCCTTACCTCAGGACTCAGAACAGCAGCCAGGCACTGCCTAGAAGCCTCCAGACCCCAGCTGGGGGGCGGAGGCACGGGGCCAGGGGCAACGAGCCTGTCGGTCCGAGGGGCTAGAAGCACGCAGTCCCACCTGAGCCCCTGGAAGGTCAGCCAGGCCACAATTTTAAGTTCGCATGCGGATTGTTGTCATTTTTAAAAACACATAATGTTGTGTATTTGTTTCCTGGGGCTACCATAACAAATTGCCACACGCATGGGAGCTTAAAATGATAGTTGATTCTCTCACAGCTCTGGAGGCCAGTCCCCAGCCGGGGAGTGGGTAGGGCTATGCGACCTCCTGAGACCCCACAGGAGGGTCCTTCCTGCCTCTCAGCTCCTGGCTTCCTGGGCCTGTGGCTGCGTCCCTCTGATCTCTACCTCCGTCTTCCCACGGCTCCTTCCTTCCCTGTGTCTGTGTCCTTTCTGTCTCTTACAAAGACGCTAGTCATTGGATTTAGGGCCCACCCCACCCCAGTACGCTCTCATCTCCACACTTAGTTTACTTACACCTGCAAAGACCTTATTTCCAGATATGGTCCCATCCTCGGGTTCCAGGAAGACAGGAAATTTAGGGGGCTCCTCTTCACCCCACTACCTATTGTTTCCAATTTCCTCTTTGTTCTTCCAAAATAGGATGAAGCCGATAAAGCTAAGTCTGTGATGCAGCAGGAAGCCTTCTAGCGAAAGGGTCTGGCTTCACACATGCCAGGCCCCAGGGGCCCCGGCAGAGGGTCCCAGGTGTGAAAATAAAGGGGGCTGTGCCGCCACCCAGGCAGAGTGCGATGCATGTGGCAGGACGCCCTTGGCACCTCTGGCATCGTTTTGTAGTGTCATGATTGGTTCAAGTGTGTTTATCTGGCGTCCTCTTTTAGACAATGGGCTCCTGGAGGTCAAGGACTAAAGTGCTGGTCAGCTCCGTGTCCTGACATCAGCACAGTGTCAGGACAGGGGCCCTCGTCCATGATGTCAGCAGTGTCAGGACATGGGCCCTCATCCATGACATCAGCACATCCATGACATCAGCACAGTGTCAGGATAGGGGCCCTCATCCATGACGTCAGCACGGTGCCAGGACAGGGGCCCTCGTCCATGACGTCAGCGCGGTGCCAGGACAGGGGCCCTGGTCCATGACGTCAGCACGGTGCCAGGACAGGGGCCCTCGTCCATGACGTCAGCACGGTGCCAGGACAGGGGCCCTCGTCCATGACGTCAGCGCGGTGCCCCCCAGGGGCCCTCGTCCATGACGTCAGCACGGTGTCAGGACAGGGGCCCTCGTCCATGACATCAGCGCAGTGCCAGGACAGGGGCCCTCGTCCATGCCTGTCCGCCTTGTATAGATGCCGTTCTGCGTGTGCACCTCGTCATCCTGTAACATCTACCCCGACTCACATGGGACAGGCCCAATGTGGCCCCCAGTGACTTCTGTAGGTGAGAGTAGGGGGGAGCCTAGCCCAGAAGAAGGGGTGAGGCTCACAGAATTTCTTCCTGGAGCACACGCTTGGAGCAAATCATGCCAATGCATGTGTATAGTGAAAGAGGACTCTGGGGAAGCTGGGATGGCTCAGTGGGTTGAGCACTTGTCTTGCAGCCCTAGGGTTGGAGGATCAAATCCCGGACCCAGCCTGTGTGGACCTAAGTGCTGAGCTGGGGTGTGTCCCCAGTTCAGTTCTCACTGGGGCGAGCTTCCCATGTAGGAGGACCCAGCTTGCAGGGCGTGCCTCCCCTGCGGGAGGCCCCTGGCCCAGTTCCCACCCTGCACAGCCCCATGACCATCTGTGGAGTGAAACTCAAAAACTAATGACATACAACTATGGAGACTGCTCTGGGCCCTCCCCCTTCTCGCTCGCGTGCGCTCTCTCTCTCTCTCTCTCTCTTGCTCTGTCAAAAACAATAAAAAATAAACAAACCAACAAAAAATCTAAAAGAGGACTCTAAAAATGTGTTTCCTGGCCAAAAGTACAAGGCAAAGTGTACCTCTATCAACAGACCAGCCCTTCCACCCACTGAGTCACCAGAGCACAAAGCGGGAGACAGTGAGCCCAGCAAAGGGGGTGAGACGGTTCAGGGCCAGCTGAGCTCATCTCCTCTCCATACCCTCAGACTGCAAACGCACTCGGGTGACAGTTTCTCCCCTGGCCAGGGGCTCAGCCACAGGGCTGCTCATGGCTTCCAGTGTGTCTGGTGCTGAGCGGGAGAAGGGAGTATGCCTGGCAATTTCCAGCAAATCTACAAAGATTCTTTGGAGGAGGCAGCAGAAGGGAGGCCCCAGCAGCTCCGCTGCCACCATCCAAGATTCAGGCTGACCTCAGTGCAGCCCTTAGCGTGGCACGTAGACCCCTCTGCTGACGGCCTCCCCTGCCCCCACCCCCAACCCCCCCACTCCCAATCTCCCAGCCAGCTGACAGCTCTAGGAACAGACCCTGCTTTCCACACCTCGGCACCTTCACTCTACTCTGCAGCCTGGGCTCCCCACCTGATGACAAATTCCCCTGCATCTCCACTGAGTCTCATGGATCCCCAAGCCCCCTGCCTGGTAAATGTTCTTACCTTTGAAACTTGGATAGTTTGTTTCTAGCTTCCTTCAACTCATCTGACACTGGTTTATGGAAACAGAGGCTAAACCAGGTCTGGAACACTCAGTGAGTAATTTGTTCCGTCCCGGCCGCCCCGCCCGCACTGGCAGTGGAGGGGTCAGGGCTCTATGTCCTCATCCCCACAGCTCCACTGGATCCAGAGAGCCTTCCTGTCACCCAGCTTTGCGTCTCTGCATCTCACATGTTCAACCCCTCACCTGAGACAAGACTCGATCTGACCCCAAACTAAGTTATACATGTAACATCATAATTCCCAGCATTTGTGGTCACTTTGTCACTTGAAGGAGAGCTTCTGGACACCGCCGTGGCCTCAGGGGCAGAGGCTGCACCATAGACGCTCGCGGTGCTCAGCAACAACACTTAGAGGGAGAGCTCCAGGATCAGATGATGGAACAAAGGAGGGTCACAGACTCTCCCTCCTCCAATACCCAAGAAAGTTAAAAAGAAAACATTCATAAAAACAAAATTCACCAGCAGTAGCACCTCATGCCATCAGCACTGAGAAGGCAGCCAGGAGAAGAACAGGGTGTTCAGGTCTAGCACAGAGATGTGCGATTCCTAACCCCACCCTCAACCCCGGAAGCTTCTCTGAGGAAAGAAATGAACGCTGACAGTGACAGTTCTCACAAAGCTCGTGCAGTGGGAGGCCTGGCAGCGAAGCTAAACCCTTGGGAGTAGAAGAGCCTGCATGGTCCAGAGGGGCAGAGCAGAGGGAGAGTGTTGGCCATCGTCCAGGACATGGGGCGGCCGGGGTGACACATCACAATGTGCCAAAGGGCCCCACCTGGGCCATACTTACACTAAACTTATACGTAAACCACTGTTCGTTGTTTATCTGAACTTCAAATCTAACCAGCCACTCAGTGTTGCATCTGGCAACCCTTCCTGGGTACTGTGCTGAGTTGGAACAATGTGATGCCCATGGGACGGAGATGGTGCCATCAGCTGGGTCCAGTGGACCCTGGGACAGGGGCCTCAAAGCAGATGTCAGGACTAGGGCTCAGCCTCAGCCCAGAGCCCCTCACTACTGCCTAACTCCCCAGAGTGTAGACTATGGGAAATGTGATGGAGAGAGACACATGGTTTCAAACTATACCTGAGGAAGACACACTAGCCCCAGGTGAGATGGGGAACTCACACTTTCACACAGATTATACTGCAGAAACAGAAAGGCTAGATGGATGGTGAGAAGAATGGAAGAACGGCAGAGCAACGAATGCAGATCCACTACCAAAAAAGAAAAAAACAGAGAGAGAGGAAAAGAAGAGGGAAGAAGGAAATATGAGACATGGTAAAGAACTAAGTCTGGGAACAAACATGACCAAAAACACAAAATCTGATTCCCTGCAAGTTCTGTAGGTGAAATATGTATTTAAAAAGTGAATGCAAATATGCAAAAGCCAAAAAATGATGTTATAAAATAAAAAATGATATTGCCCAGTGAAGAAACCAACTTACAGATCTAACAAATAAATAACAATTAAGGAGAAACTAGGTGATTCTGAAAATCAGTCATGACATGGAGTGAAGTCGGTGGCAACCATAGAAATTGCAAAAAGAAAAAACAAAGAGGTGAAAGTAAATGAAGAGAAGTGAGCAAATATGGAGGCAACCAGTGCATTCAAATAAATGGAAAAGATTTGCCCCTAAAGTTGACAATCCAACAAGTGGACTAGAGGAAGTTATTCTAAGACATAATACAAGAAATATTCCCTGAGATGAAGGAAAAAGTGGATGAAAGAGCCACATATTCCAGGAAAATTAAATACAAAAAGATTATGATATATACCCTGGTTGTTATTAAACATCAGTGTTAAAGAACTAATTCTTTAAGCACACAACCAGGAAACAAAAGAAAAATGCGAGAGGAAAAATCCATTAACCTCTGACCTCACAGAATCAATCATGCACTCAGAGAAGACAACAGAGCAATGTCTGAAACCACCCAGAGGGAAAAAGTGTCTGGCTCAGACAAGTGGTCTTTCAAGAAGAAAGCAAAAGACAGACATTCCCAAATGCAGAAGCATTCAGGAAATTCAAACCTGGGAATCCCTCTTGAAAGGAATATTGGATGAGAAATCCAGCCAAACAAAAGATGAGCCAAAATAAAGAGCACTAGCACCCGCAAGCCTCGGCAAAAGGGCTGCAGTGGTCACAGCCAATGGCCGCAAAGGGTGGTGGTGACAGAGGGTCCAGCAAGCTCCACCCAGGGTGGCAATCCTCGCAGGGGCAGCCTTTGCCCTGGAGCTCCTTGTTGGGCGGGCAGAGCACTTGCCAGGTCTGCCCCTGAGACTGACAGCACCCCGCCCTCATCTGTCACAGGTGTTACTCCCCAGTGCCGCCCATCGACTGCAGAACCCCAGCCAGCACGCCTAGCAGAACAAAAATACTATGTGCAAAAAAAAATACAGGTGGGTGGCGGAGGACCGGAGCAGGGGAGGAGCGGCTCACTCCATCTTTTACAGGGGAGTCAAGACCTGCAGCAGGTGGAAAAACAACCCAATGACTCAACAGCTTAATGATTTTTTTCCATCTTTTTTACTTAACCTAAGCAGGGTCTTTAAATCCTGATTCTCTCTTGTGGTGAGAAAATGAATCTAAAGTTCCGCTATTTCATCAGATTTGTTTTTTCCCTTTTTTTAAGCTCAAATAAAATTAATATCTAATATTTGTTAATCCTGAAAACTGTGGTGCTACTTTTGTTTCATCTTGTCTGTCAATATATTCACCTGTTTTTCTATCTATTCCTAGAGAGAAATCTGGCCGATGGTCACCATCAAATGTTCACCTATTTGTTTCTGGGCAATGGATGATTTCTTGGTTTCTTATGTGTACACCTCTGTATTATTTTAGTGTTTATAATGTGCATGTAAAACTTTTATAAAAGCAATAAAGTTATTAGTTTAATAATGATGACAAAAATATGTATAGTTCACATTTCTAAGCACTTTACATGTATAACTCTTTTAGAACTCATAACCAGGTAAATTGTTACTATTATATCTATTTTAAAATATAGAAAATGAAACAACTGTTTATAGGAAGTCTCAAAAGAATCTACATAAAACATCATTAGGCTAATAAATTTATCCAAGCACTGGTTATGTACAAATAGAAATCACAAACCATCAGCAAACACTTAGAGTCAATTAGTAAAAGGAAAGACACCCTTCATAATAGCAACCAAAATCAAAAGATATCCAGAAATGCATCTAATTAGAAATAGATAAGGACCATATGCTTTAAACGCTATTGAACTCTAGAGTTATTGCACTCTACTGAAATACATTGAAAAGTGCCCAAGTATAATGAATGGAGGTTCCCCATGTTCATGGATGGGAACACTCCATATCATGGTGATGTCACTCTTTCTTGAAAGGAGGACTGTAATTCCAATCAAAATTTCAACTGCATTTTTCAGGGAATCGACAAGCGGATTCTAAAATGCTGATGGAAAAGCAAAGGGTCAAGACTAGACAAGGCATTCTTCCAGAGGAATAAGTTAGAGACTGGTCCCAATGTGAAAATGTAGCTACACAATTAGAGCAAATAAGACAACATGGTACTGGTGTGGTGACCAACAAAATGACCACTGGAATAGAATACAGGGCCTCCGCATGCATGGAACTTTGATATATGACTGAGATTGCTTTACAGATCAATCAAGAGAGGAAAAAAGAATTAGCAAATGGTGCTGGTACCAGTAACTACTCAGATCAGGAAAAATGAAAATAAATCTCCACCTCAAAGCATTAACAAAGGCCAATTATAAATAGATTAAAGACTTAAATGTGAAAAACTAAACAAAAACTTTTAGGAGAAAATATAAGACAATATATGTTTTGTCTTGGTTTCAAAACACATTTAAGACAAAAAATATTAAACATAAAATGAAAGATTGATAAATTTTAAGTTATTATCATTAATAACTATGTTCATCAAAAGTCACCATAAAACAGTGAAAAGCCATAAATGGATATAATGTTAGAAACACATATAGAGGACAAAGGATTAGTATCCAAATATATATAAGGGATTCCTTCAAATCAAAAGAATAACAAACGTCCAATATAAAAATGAGTAAAATGGTGGGTGGGAGAGCTGGGGGGAGTCGGGAGGGAGAATCAAATATATGGTGACGGAAAGAGACAAAAAAATGAGTAAAATGTATAAATAGGCATTTTGCAGAAGAAGCTCAAATTCCAATACATTTATGAAAAGGGGCTCAAATTCATTAATACTCAAAAATAAAAATTAAGATTATTAATTATCTATCAGTTTATTATTTACTGGCAAAAATTAAGAAGTCTGACTATACTAAGTGCTACAGCAGTTAAAGATAAATAGATATCATACACATTGCTAGTGGGAGTAGGAACTGACTCAAGTGCTCTGGAAAACAATGTGGTATTATTTTGTAAAGTTGAACATTCACTTAAGGACCCAACAATTCCACTCCTGGTGTATATGTAAGAGAAACTAACTCAAACAGCCCTCATGATGGAATATTACATAGCAATGAAGATCAAGACACTACAGCTACATTAAGCAACGTAACATTTTTACAGACCCCAAAAGCAAATAAAAGTAAAGAATATATACTTAGGCATGAATACATGAGTGAGCTTTTTTGTTTTTCAAAGTAAGAGCGTAAGAAACTGATTTAGGGCCATGGCTGCCTTCTGGATACATGCATGGTATTGGCTCATGGGTTGTTTACCATTCTGCTTTATAAGCTAAATATAAGCTATGTGTAATCTTTTGTACAATCCATGTACTTTAAAAGATAAAGAAAAAGATTAATTAAAAGGAAATCAAGGCACAGAGCGGTTACGTAGTTGCTCAAGGTCACAGATGTAAGAAGAGGTGGCACAGAGATTCAAGTCTCTCACCTCCTGCTCTGTTCTGCGCCCTCCCCCGCAACATTGCCTCACATTCTTACTGAGCTCCCTAAAGGGAATAGCCCCAAATATCTCCTAATTTAATGATAATAGATCAAACCCGCAGAAGTAAAAGAGGAAAATGAACAGAGAAAATAAAAACGACTATGGCTACAGACCCTGAAAGGTGTTCGGAGACCTGGCAATGAGGCCTCTTGCTGGCGCTGATGGGGAAAGATATGAAAATGTGTACACAACACAGCCCTCTAATTTTGTAAAGAAAGCCTTAATTTATCTATGTATGTGCCACCAACCCCTAAAGAGAAAGGATAGTGAGGACACCACCAGCCATGAACAAGATGACACACCCCAAACCCCAAGACCAGTGTTCCGCAGGCTGGGTCCTGCAGAAACACTGGGCAGACTGCCTCAGGCCGCTCCACTTCCCTGCACTCTGACAACCACCGATGCACATAAGCCTCCTCGCTAGGACTGGAATCTGGTATTCCTAGCACTTAATTCCTTCGTTTTAAAAGCACGGTTCCCTTCCTTAAACAGCAATGTTCTTCTGATGACATAAGTAGCATATGGTTACTACAGAAAATCTGGAAAACACAGCTATGAATAAAGAAGAAAGGAGTATCAGGCACACGCAATCCCGCCTCACAAAAATGACAGCTTTCTCATTTGGTACTTTCCTCTCCGGTCCTCTTTTCTCTGTACATGTATCTATGTATTTGTGTCTGTCTGTTACTTAGATTTGTCTGCTTAACTGAGATCTTATTGTACATACAGTCCCTGAGTACTTTTTGACCAATTAGAGAAAATGCTGATCCTCCACTCATTTTAAAGATAACACTTTGCCTTCCCTCTCTTAGCCTACGAGAGATCAGCTCTACCCTCTGCCTGGATTGGGGTGGTAATGACTTCACGAGGCCCTTTATGACCATCCCTGTTTCTTTCATTTATCCCAGTTCTTCAGAGAGACCAACCTGAGTCAAGTACAAAGCAGACAGGCTCTCCCAGGTCCCTGACACATTAGGGGAGAATTACAACAGTGATAAGAATAGCAATTTGCATTTGCATAATGGTTCGAATTATATGTCCCTCTTTTATGTAGACACATAACTGTTAGACTGGTATAGATGTCATCTACTGACCTCTTGAGTTGGACTGCCGAAAATTCACTCTCCGCCGTGAAATTCTGTAAGCCTGTGTTTCCTCATCCATAAATTGGGGCTGGTAAAATTACCCAATTCACATGGTTACGAGAGAGCAATTCAAAGACCCAACACACATAAAGTACTTAACACAGTTCCTGGTATGTAACGAGCACTGGCTCAAGGGTTACTACTATTAGTGTTGGGTGGTGGTGGTGGTGATGATGATGGTGACAATGATAACATAAGAAGTATTTTCGATCTGTTTTGTGTATGAAAGCTATCATTTATTTTTTGAAAGATCTATTTTATTGTTTGAGAGAAGAAGAGAGAGAGAAGGGGAGAATCCAGAGCAGTCTCCATAGTTGTACATCATTAGCTGAGACATGGTTTCATTCCACACAGGTGGATGTGGGGCCATGTGGGGCAGGAACCAAATTGGGGGCCTCCCACATGGGAGGCGAGAACCTTTGCTGCCAAGTCACCCCAGCAGTTACCAGTTGCACTGCAGTTCAGGAGATGGGTTTGCACAATCCAAGAATAGAACCCCGGACCTTGCAATTGTGAGGCAAGAGCTCAACTGCTGAGCTATCCCAGCATCCCCCAAAGCTGTAATTTACATACCCCCCCAAAAATGGACTCATTCTAGGTATCCAGATGAGTTTGGACAAGTGTATACACTCAAGTAACCAGGTAGAAAACAGTTCCAACATTCCCCCAAAAGTTGCCTTAGACCCTTTTCAGCCAACGGCTCACTTTCCTTCTCAGCAGCGGTCCCAGGCAACGACGGCACACTGGACCTGTCATTATGCATTAGATCTGACTTTTTTTCAGACTCATACAGAGAATTCCACTTCATCCTCATTGCAGGCTTATTGGCTGTATGTCTTCCGTTACTTTATGGTTGCTTTAGGGTATGTAGAACACATCTTTTTCATGTTGCTATCACTTCAAGTGGTATTATACAACTTCACATATAAGAACTTTTCTCCCATGTCCCAACCCAATGTCTATGCTATTGTTTCATACCTTCCGGTTACACATAGTCATAAACCCTTAATACACTGTGACGACTTTTGTTCAAACAGCCAGCTATCATTTAAAGAGATGGAAAGAATAACAAAATATCTTCCATATTTTCATGTTGTCCCCATTTCTGCATTCCTCCACGGTGGCCCCTGTCTATTCTGGCATCTTCTGCATTTAGCCTAACACACTCTCTTTTACTTCCCCGTGCTGCCAGTCTGCTGATGACCAATTATTTTGGATTCTGTATGTCTGAACTCCCCTCCAAATTTGAAAAATATTTTCTCTGGGTGAAGAACACTAGGTTGAGAGCATTTTCCTTCTGTACTATAAAGATGTTGCAGGAAAGCCAGATGGCTCAAAGGGTTAAGCGCTCACTTTGCAGCCTCGGGGACTGAGGATCAAATCCCGGCCTTGGCCTGTGCAGACCCATATGCTGAGCCAGGGTGTGACCCCAGCTCGGTTCTCACTGAGACAAGCTTCCCATGTGGGAGGCCCCCAGTTTAGCCCCCAGCCCAGTTCCTGCCCTGTGTGGCCCCTGCCCACCTGTGTGGAATGAAACCATGTCAAAAACTGATGACATAACTATGGAGACTGCTCTGGGTCCTCCCCCTTCTCTCTTTCTCTCTCTTTCTTGTGTCTCTCTGTCTCTGTCAAAAACAATAAAATAAATCTTTAAGATGTTGCTCTTCTCTGTTTTCAGTGAGAAATCTGCTGTCATCCTAATCTTTATTCCTCCACATATATATATGTGCCTTTTTTCCTCTGGCTCCTTATAATATTAGTACTTTCTCCTTATTGGTTTTGACCAACTTGGTTATGATGGGCCATGATGTCATTTTCATCTTTCCTCTTGTGCTCGAAGTTCATTGAGCTTCTTGGATCTGTAGGTTGATAGTTTTCATAGATAATTTATAAAACGTGGGGCCATATTTCCTGATATGTCTTTCCTATTTCCCTTCCTTCCTCAGCTTTCAGGGCTGCCTGTTTCACTTGTTAAGACCAGCTGAGGTTTTCCCACAGATCAATGATACTCTCTCTGTTCTATTTATTTATTTTTTTAATTATTTTTTCTCTGTGTGTTTCATTTTAGATAGTTTCCGTCCCTATGTCTTCAGATTCCTTAATCTTCTGCAATGTCTAATCTGTGAAACTAATCCAGGATATTTTTCATCTCCTACATTCTCTGTAAGTTTAATGGGTCATTTTTATGTATCTTCTGAGTCTCCATTTAACTATTTAACATACAACTGTTTAACCATAACCATTTTACTGTCCTTGTCAGCTAAGTCTAATATCTGTGTCAGTTCTGCATTCATTTTGATTGATTGATGATTGATAACTGACTGATTGTTCTCTTCCTACAATGCTTCTTTGCATGTCTGCCAATCTGAGACTGGGTGCCCGACATTGTAAATTTTTCCTTGTCCAGTGTTAGACTTCCTTGATTTCCAGAAATATTCTTGCGCTTTCTTGGCATAACTTGAGGATGACATTAAGTTACTCCGGAAAAGTCAATTCTTCCAGGTCTTACTCCTCTGATTGATTAAGTGGTTCTGATTCGAACAAGTCCCCACACTGAGGCAAGACCTTCCTGAGGATTCCACACTACCTCACGCGGTCTGCGCCTTACCAGTCGCTGCTGGGAACAGGTGCTGTTCCCAGTCCTGTACCCCTGCCTGTGGGGTGTGTTCTTCCCCAACTTCAGGCAACTTCCCCCCGTGTGTGCGCTAACTGTGCATGCGCTGACCGTGCGTGCTCTGTGGAATCCTCCAGGAGGAATGAATGCGGCTCCTGGCTCCTCTCTGTGGAGCTCTCTGCCTTCCAGGGCTCTGACCTCAAATTCCAGCCACCTTGGTCTCTCCAGACGCTTGGCTCCTGGTCTTCAATGCAGCAAGTCAGCCCTGTGGGTTCCCTGTCTTTGGGCAGCATCCTGGAAACTCCATCAAAGCCGTAAGAAGCTGGGGCAATCCTAGGGCTCACTCAGCCTTCTCCCACTTCTCAGGGATCAACGTCCTTTGTTGCCTGATAGCCAGGGCCTGGAAAATTGTTGTCGCATATCCCTTGCCTGGTTTTTATTTCTAGTTTCTTTGTTATTTCCGACATGAGGATAAATCCAGTTCCTGGGACTCCATCTTGTGTGGAGGCAAAAGTATCAAAAGAAGTATTTGTATCCACATTGAGGATTAAAGATATAATTCACATACAACAAAATAAGCCCATTTTGAGTTTCCCGATAAACTTTCCCAATATTAATGTCATGTGTCTCCATAGTACCTAGTGTTTTCAGTTCTTTATACAGTCTAGGTATGGATTTTGCAAGATATGTATGGTGAAAAATTTTTCCCATTTTATGTCTTGCCTTTTCATTTTCTTAATAGTGTATTCTGAAACACAAGTTTATGCTTTTGATGAATTCCAAGTCAATTTCTATAATTTTTGATTTGGTATATGTATTTTATCTAAGAAATCTTTGTCTACTTCACGCTCGCAAGATTTTTCCACTGTTTTCTCCCAGAAGTTTTATTCTTTCAGAATTTAGGTAGCGAGCGGTCTGTGCCCCACTTGGGATTAATTTTTGTATACATGATGAGCGCAGAGTCAAGTTTATATTTTCTCATATTGATATCTGATTATTTCAGCACCATTTGTTGAGAAGGTTTTTTCCTTTCCCCAGTGAAATTTGGTAGTTTTATTAGAATGCAACTGGGGAAAGCTGGGATGGCTCAGCGGTTTGAGCATTCATCTTGCAGCCCCGGGGTCCAAGGATCAAATTCCAGCCCATGTGGACCCATATGCTGAACTGGGGTGTGCCCCCAGTTTGGTTCTTGCAACTATAGAGACTGCTTTGGGCCTTCCTCCATCTCTCTCTTTCAAAAACAATAAAAATAAATCTTTTTAAAAAAATAATAAAAGAATGCAATTTAACCACATATGCCTGGTCAATTTCTGAATTCTCTATTCTGTTCCACTGATCTATATGTCTGTCCTTAAGCCAATATGACACTATCTTGATTCCTATAGCTTTATAGTGAAGTTGCGAGGGCAATTCAAGCCCTTCAACATCCTTTTCTTATTCAAAATGCTCTGGCTCTTTTAGGTCTTTTGTATCTCCATGTAAGTTTTAGAATCACTTGTCAATTTCTATCACAAAAACATAGACATTGGGAGTTTTCCTGTGATGGCATGAAATCCGTAAATTAATCAGATGGTAATGAACATCTTAACATTATTGAGCCTCCTAGTCCACAAATACAGTATCTCTCCATTTATTAAGTCTACTTTAATTTTTCTTAGAAATGTATTATAATTTTTAGTGTTTGGGTCTTTGCATATTTTGTTGAATTTATCCCTGATTATCTCAAGGGGTTTTTTTCATGCTACTATAAATTAGTTACCAATATATAGATATAAGTATCCTAAAATTCTAAGCTCACTTATTAATTCTAATAACTGTTAAAAATAGGTTCTTTAGGATTTCCTTCTTACATAATCAGTCATTTGTGAATAAACATGGTTTTATTTCACCTTTTTCTATATGGATGCCTTCTACTCCTTCTGTTTGCCCTAACTGCACTGGCTATGAGATCTGATAAAATGTTGAGTAAAAACAGTGAGAGTGGACATCTTTGCCTTCTTTCTCATTTAACGAGATGTGCATTCAGTCTTTGATTATGAAGTATGTTTGTTGTAGGATTTTCAGGCAAGTTCTTTAGCAAAATGAGGAAATTACCTTCTATTTCTAGTTTACAGAGCGTTTTTACCATGAATGAGTATTGAATTTTGTCAAATACTTTTTCTGAAGCTACTGGGTTGGTCATATGGCTTTTCCCTTTGTTCTGTCAATATGGTAAATTATATTTTTTTAAGATTTATTTTATTGTTTGAAAGTGTAAGAGAGAAGGGGGTGCGGGGGCCAGAGCAGTCTCCATAGTTGTACATCTTTACCTGTGACATGGTTTCATTCCACACAGGTGGATATGGGGCCACGTGGGGCGGGAACTGAATTGGGGGCCTCCCGCATGGAAAGCGAGAACCTTCACTGCCATCCTGGTGGTTACCAGCTGTGCCGCAGTTCAGCATATGGGTTTGCACATGCCAGGGCCGGAATTCGATCCCTGGACCTCGCAGTTGCAAGGCAAGTGCTCAACCTGCTGAGCTATCCTGGCATCCCCTATGTTATTTTTTATAATGTTAAGCCAACTTTATATTTCTAGGGTAATCCAACTGGATTACAATGCATTATTCGTTTATTATATTGCCCGATTTGGTTTCATATTTTGTTAAGGGTTTTTGCTTCTTAGTTTATGAAGAATACTGGTTTGTAATTTTCCTATAAAGATACCATCCAGGTTTGGTATTGGGCTAATATTGTCCTTATAAAATGAGTTTCCACATCCTCCTTTATATTTCTGAGAGACTTTGTGTGGGTCTGATATGAATTATTACTGAAATATTTGCTATAATTCCTCCAAGAGGTCATTCAAATTGGGATTTTTGTGAAAGTATATTACAAATTTAATGAAAGGAATAGATATGGAGCTATTCAGTTGTTTTATTTCCTCTTAAATCAGTTTTGGTTACTTTTGTCTTCCAAGAAATGTGTCCATTTCATCTAAGTTGTAGAGTGTATAACTTCAATGTTCATTGTATTGCCTGGTCAGCCTTCTACTGTCCGTAAGATTTATAGCGATTTCCCCTCTTTTACTCTTAATATTAGTAATTTGTGACTTTCGTCTTATTTATTAATCTTGTTAAACTTTTATTAATTGATCTTTTCAAAGAACCAGCTGTGGTTACACGCAATTTTTCTGTGTGTTTTTTTAAATTTTTTTAAATTTTTTTATTTTTTATGATTCCCTTTTCACTTATTTCTGCTTTTACTTTTCTTATTTATTCTTTCTATTTACTTTGGCTTCAATTTGCTCTTTTTTCCTCTAGGTTAAAGTGATAATTGATTTAGGATCTTTCTTCTTTCCTAATATAAGTATTTAAAGTGATAAATGTTCCTCCTAATCAGTGCTTTAGCTGCATTTCGCACATTTTAATACATGGTGTTTAGATTTTTCACTGTTAAAAATATTTTTAATTGTCCCTGTGATTTCTTTTTTGTCTCACAGGCTATTTAGAAGCAGGGATTGTGTTTAAAATTCAGACATGTCAGAGATTTTTAAGATTTCTTTCTGTTACTGGTTTATAATTTAATTTCATTTGAGTCAGAACACATTCTATTATTTTCTTTCCTCTTTTAACTTAATGAGGCTTGCTTTATGACCCTGGATACAGTCGATCTTCCTGAATGTTTTTTGTGTACCTCATGGGAATATGTTCTATAGATTTGGGTACAGTGTTCTTTAAATGTCAATTATGTCAGCTTGGTTGATAGTGTTCTTCAAGTCTTCTCAAACCCTATTAATTTTCTGTTACTCTTCCTATCAATTACTGAGAGAAAAATGTTGACATCTCCAACTTCAGTTGTGAATATGTCTATTTCTCTTTCCAGTACTTTCAAAAGGTTTTGCTTCATTTATTTTGATTTTCTGTTATTAACTGTGCATATGTTTAACACTTTGTGACTTCTTCATTAATTGACACTATTATTATTATAAAATATATATGCCTGGCAATTTTCCTTGTTCTATATTCTACTTTTAATGACATCAACATAGTCACTCAAGCTTTCTTATGATTAGTATTTGCATGGTATATATTTTTTCTATTCTTATTTTTAACTCTCTATGTCATTATATCTAAGGTAAGTTTGTTAGAGACCGAATAGAAAGGTGATTTTTTTTTTTAGAAGTTCAGCCTGATAATTTCTGACTTTTAATTAGAGGGTTTGAAGCTTTCTATTTAATTATATATCAATTGCATTACTGTTTTTCTGTGTATCCCATTAGTTTTTGTTCTTTTTCCCCTCTTTTCCTGCTCTTTTGACTAATTTTATTTTTGCAATCCATTTTTTTCTGCATTTTTGACATAACTATATGTCTTTGCTTTATTCTTTTGGAGGGAAGTTCTATGATTTGCAATATGCATATTTACACAGTCACTTTCAAATAATATACTACTTGACATATAACCTAAGCATCTTATAAAAGTATACTCTTATTTCCCACCTCCTTGTCCTTTGCTTTTGCGGTCATAACTTTTACTCCTATACATAAAATAAACCCCCATGACTCATGGTTGTTTCTTTGTTTTAGACTACAAGTGTCCAACCTTTGGGCTTCCCTGGACCACATGGGAAGAAGAATTATCTTGGGCCACACATAAAATACACTAACACTAACAATAGCTGATGAGCTAAAAAAAAAAAATTGCAAAAAAAACCCTCATAACGTTTTAAGAAAGTTTACAAACTTGTGTTGGGCTGCATTCAAAGCCATCCTGGGCCACATGCAGCCAATAGGCCACAGGTTGGACAAGCTTATTTTAGACTGTCAATTATCTATAAAGAAATTTAAAAACAAAAAAAATGTTTATATTTTATCTTCTCACATATTCACTATTTCTATCATTCTTCATTACTTTGTGTAGATCCAAGTTTCCATCTAGTATCATTTTCCTTCTGCTTGAAGAACTTCCTTTAACATTTCTTATGTAGCAGATTTGCTTGCCACAAATTAACACAGGTTTGTTGGTCAGTACATGTACCTGTTTCCACTTCATTTGGAGGATTTGTTTTCTTTGGTTACGCAATTCTGGCTTGATGGTGTTTGATTTGGCTTTCTTTCAGTACTTTAACAATGTCATTCCATTGTCTTTAACTTGCATAATTTCTGATGAGAAATCTTCAGTAATTATCTTGTTCCTATACATGTAAAGTGGCTTTATTCTTTGGCTACTTTTATATAACACAACATATGTTTGAGCATTAGCAGCCCTGGGTATTTAAAATACATTAAGGACACTCACTACACAGAATGTGCCAGAGTAGATTTGAGTGGCCACTAAAAATCCTTGCTCTAGGGACAAAGAAACAAAAAGCACACCTCTTGTGAGAAGTCAGTCAGATCAAATATAGAGCTTTTCCCATGGTGGGGGGTGGGGGATGGGTAGCATGTCCTGCTCATCTCAGTTAATAGTGCATGAATCTCTCTGGCAAGTAGCACCTTCCAGTCTCTTCCCTCAGCAGCCCAGCACACCAGGGCATTCTTTCTAAGACATAACTAAAAACATGTTGCTCCTATACTTACAAGAGAAATACGAAAACTAAATAAATAAATAACTGCAAGTTGCCCCCTTGCCTACCACAGAAAGTCCAAAGCTGTAGTGCAGCACCCAAAGCCCACCATGAGCACACATCATCTACCTAACCTAGCCCTGCTTCTCCACAATCCAACACAAGCCAATCACTTTTCCTAAAGAACACTCCGCACTTCCACTCTGCTCCAGTTTTTGCTGGGGCCCCTGGTAACGTCTCTGTTTTCTAGAGAATTTAAGAGCTCATCCCATACCTCCACGACAGTCAGCAAACCATCAGCATACACCCCCAGCTCGGCCCCTGCCACATCGATTCCTGAAGGTGGTTTACTGTCTGTGTCTATGAGAATGTGCGTTTTAGGAGTGAGGAACTGTATGTTCTCGACATGGGCAGCCTCAGCCTCCAGCTGGGCATAAAGCAGGTGCTCACTGGAGGAAAGGGGGGAAGGAGGAGAAGTGCTACAGACTGAACATGTGTCCCCTACATCCGTATGTAGAAGCCCTAACTCCCAGTGGTGATTCGTTTAGATGAGGTCGTGAGGGTGGAGACCCCATGATGGGACTCGTCCTAAGGGATGAAGAGACCATGTGAAGACACAGCAAGAAGGCGGCTGTCCGCAGGCCAGGAAGAGGGCGCTCCCAGGACTCAAGTGTGCCGGCCCCTTGATCTTGGACTTCCAGCTTCCAGAACCGTGGGAAATAAAGGTCTGTTGTTAAGCCGCTGGTCTGTGGTATTTGGTCACAGCAGCCTGAGCTGACTAAGACAGTGCGGGTAGGGGTGGGGGTGCCATTCCAAATGCAAGGCTGCCATGAAAACCTATCAGGAGGCAGGGGTGGGGTACATCTAACTGCACAATTCCAAGATTCTCGGGAACCACATAATAGCCCATTGGCTCATCTTTTATCATGACTCAACTTTGTGAGATAGTAACTGGGTCCCATTAAATACAAGACTGGTCTCATGGAGACAATCTGTCTGCAGCCCCCACAGGCTCAGGGTTTGCCTCCATTACCTGTGTCGGAATCCTCAGGCTAAGCCGAGTCAGAAATCCCTGCTCTTGGCAAATGGAAAGGGATCCAAGAGCAGAACAGACAACCGTTGGCAGACTCAGAGAACAGGCTCTGAATCTAGACATGGCATTAAACAAGCATATCCAGAAAAAAGTTATATAATACATGGAAATCAGTCCAAGAAACAGGCTACGGTCTCAAAACAATGTGCTCCTAAGTACGGCTCGAGCCTGGGAAATCTGTCCATGGCAGGCACTGAAATCTAGCTAGAAGGTAAACCGATGCTAATAAGGGATTTCAGTTGTCCTTTTAAACAAACAGCTCCCAGTAAAAATGACTGTCTTCTTCTGTTTTATTCCATCGTTCTTGTTTGAGGGTCTCAGCCTTATCTTTAAGTTACAAAAATCTTAAATACTGTAACCATTTAAATGCTGGCGAGATAAAACTGACAAAATAATCAAAGTCTAGGGGCCTCCTTAGCATGTGATCAATTCCTGACAAGGCTCTCCACACAGTGAGAGACATGGTTTGTAGAAGGAAATGGAAGGATTATCCAAATGTTGCGGGATCCACAAACACAGAGTTCCTGAATTAGAAGGAAACTTGGAAAGAAACGCCTCCCAACCTTTTTTTTAAGATTTGTTTTTATCGTTTTTGACAGAGACAGAGAGAGAAGGGGAAGGGCCCAGAGCAGTCTCCATAGTTGCACTTCATCATTTTTTGACATGATTTTGTTCCACACAGGTGGGCAGGGGCTGCGCAGGGCAGAAGCTGGGCTGGGGGCCTCCTGCATGGGTGGCACGCCCCCTTGAGCCAGGGGCTGAGAAGCACTCCCCAGTTTAGCATATGGGTCTGCACGGACCAGGGCAGTATACTGTCCCAACCTTTTTTACAGTGTGAAACTCAGAGATGGACAGAAGCTTAATGAATGTGATGACAGGGAAGGTGCTCTTGGACTTGGGCACTAGTGGAAAACGTCACCATACTCCAAAGTGTGTCTGAGCCTGAGACCCTCACCACTGGAACCCTGCTGAACTGTCCCTGCCTTAACAATGCCCCTAAAAAGGAGGATGACCAACAAATTCCATTTGGTCAGACTGTGGCATCGGAGGCTTGCCATCCAACAGCCCCAGACCAGGGACAGAACTTCCTACAAGGAGGCAGCCAAAGCCCTTGCCCATGGAGGACGCGTTTATTATCCGTGGAAGGAAGTGCCCCTGCTAGCTTTTTTAGCTCTCGGGTGGTTTCAGCAGACATTTTGCATTGTTTTAACATGTTATTTTGAATGTGTGTAAGAGAGAAAACTTACATAACCCTTTGGACCAGTTTTCTAAGGAGAAAAGAAACCTCAAATGTCAACGTGCAGTTAATACAGAGCAGATACTTCTTCAGCAGGGCCGCCTTCCCCAGGCCGGCCTCGGGACGCCCTGGCAGCGGGAGGCCAGCTGCTCATGGAGCGAGCTTGTCTCCTTAGTCTCTCGTGAACTTCCTGAGCATTGACGTGCAGCCATTTTGACATCAAGAGTGTCCACTGATTACCAGGAAGAGCCAGGCCTCACGTGAACCAAGCCAGGATCTTCCACACATGATGTGAAAAGCTCTTCGCTTAAGTCTCAGCCTACACTGTGCTATTTCTGCAAACTTCTTGTGAGTCTTAAAACTATTTCAAAATAAAAAATTTGCACATAAAAAGATGGGTTGCAGGGAGGCCAGGATGGCTCAGCAGGTTGAGCGCTCGCTTTGTAGCCCTGGGAACCAAGGATCAAGTCTCAGCCCCGGCCCACATGAACCCATGTGCTGAACTGGGGTGTGTTTCCCATGCAGGAGGCCCCCAGTTTGGTTCTCACCCCCTCCATTCGGCCCCTGGCTCAAGGGGGCGTGCCTCCATGCTGGAGACCCCCCAGCTAGTTTCCACCATGAATGGCCCCTGCCCACCTGTGTGGAATGAAACCATGTGGAAAACTGATGATGTGCAACTATGGAGACTGCTCTGGGCCCTCCCCCTTCTCTCTGTCTCTCTCTGTCTCTGTCTCTGTCAAAAAAAATAGAAAAATAAATCTTTTAAAAAAAGATGAGTTGTGTCACCCCTATCCTCTGAAATATAGGCCTCAATTGTCATGGAAGGTAAGGGGACAGCCAGCCCAAGGTCCCTGGCAGCACGTCCGTCAAGGTCAGCTCAGTTATACTACTGAAAAGCAGTCCCCAATCTTGGTGACTGAAAGCAACACGGACTTGCTGTCCCATTGCAGGAAGCTCTGTTCTCAGTCAAAGTCCTCCTGTCTCCAGAGGACTGACCCTGTTCTGAGGGAGCAGCCCTCACCTGAGATACTGGGGGCCATGGGGAGAGAGGGACGGCGCAGCCTGGGGTGCCCTGGCTCTTCGTGCTGCTGCCAGGAAATGACTGATGTCACCCCCCTCACATCCCATGGGGCACAGACACCTGTGGGAAAAGCCAATCCCTCCAGGTGCTGGGAGACCCAGGACACCCCACCAGGAGCAGGTTCTCAGAGCCCCTGATGTGGGGCCTGGGTCCCCTCGATCGCCCGGCATGTACCGGGTCCACTCTACCAAGCCAACACTACACTTGCACTGGCGTTTTCAGTAAAGTTCAAATAGTATGCAGTTTAGCCTCTCTTTTAAAAGTTAAAAAATTGGGGCATAGAACCTAAGCATCTCTTAATCCACACCTGGCTTTAACCCACATCTGCTGTGTCCCTTGGAAAAGGGTTGCCAGGTAACCTACAAGACACCCAGTTAAACTAGAATATTGAATAAACAGCAAAAAAAATTTTTTTTAGTATGTATGAGCATGTCCCAACGATTGTATGAGGCCTACTTATACTAAAAAACAATTATTCATTGCTTATCTTCAATTCAAATTTAACCAAGCATCCTGAGTGGAGTAGGAGAGTATAATCTTTATTTTGTTCTTTTTTTTGCAAAATCTGTCAGCCCCACCCCAGAGGTAGGCCATCATCCTAATACACATGCATGAAAGGATGAGGACAGATGTTCAAATCACTGGAAAATGTGTAAGGCCAAAAGAGCACTAACACTGTGGAGCGGGAGCTCAGCCCCCAGGTAGTAGCGACGCCAGAGTACTCACCTGGCGATGTCTTGTGCCCACAGCTCCTTGCTCACCCAGAACCCTCCCAGAAGAGTTGTTGCCAGATCTACGAGCGTAGTTTCTTTTTTTTTTTTTTCCTTTTTTTTTTTAATATATTTTTTTAATTTATTTTTGACAGAGAGGGGGAGAGAGAGAGAGAGAGAGAGAGAGAGAGAGAGAACTGAACTGGGGGAGCTCCCAGTTCAGCATATGGTTCCGCACGGGCCGGGGCCGGGATTCGATCCTCGGTCCCCAGCGCTGCAAAGTGAGCGCCCAACCCACTGAGCCATCCCGGCTTCCCCACGAGCGTAGTTTCTGAAAAAAGCGCCAGCTTTGATGGATAGCCTCATCCTACATCACATGGCCTTTCAGAACCCAAAGGGTCGGGCCTAGTTTCATTTGACTGTATTTCCCAATAACCCGCACGTGGCCCGGTACAAAGAGGCCTTGACAAATGTTCACTGGTCAGAGTTGTACTGGAAGGGAGGGAGAGAAGGAGGGAGGGAGGGAGGAAGGAGGGAGGGAGAGAAGGAGGGAGGGAGGGAGAGAAGGAGGGAGGGAGGAAGGAAGAAAGGAAGGAGGAAGAAAGAGGGAGGGAGAAAGTAAGGAAAAAAGGAAGGAAGGGAGGGAGGAAGGAAGGAAGGAGAGAGGAGGGAGGGAGGAAGGAAGGAAAGAAGGAAGGGAGGGAAGGAGAAGAGGGAAGGAGGAAGGAAGGGAGAGAGAGGAAGAGAGGGAGGGAGATGATAGCATCGAACCCTGTTTTGACTGAACACCTGGAAATGCCTGCACATCCAACAGGGTGCCCAAAAAGACCCTCAATAAATGCTAATTGAGTGAGAGCATACTGCTTCCCCCCAGGGCCACCATTAGCCCTTATGGCACCTTCATTGGAATCAGTATGGTGTCCCCTTTGGGAGGACAAGGCTCCCAGATACAGGGGTCCTTGAGCAGATAAAAGCCTTGAACTTGTGCCAACAAGGCCTGAACATGCCCCCTTCCTCCTGAGGCAGGAGCTCTGGGCCAGGGCCACAGCCTGGGGTCTGGAGTGACGCTCCCCCCATACACCTGCACCTGCCAGCCAGGCACCTGTGCATGGCACACCTGGATGCACCTGAATCTCTCCCACAGGAGCATGGGCCCCTGCTCCTGGCGAACAGGGGGAAGCGTGGACCTCTGCTCTTCGCAAAGCACCTGTTCTGCTCGTGTTTTCCACACCCACCAAATGAGACTCAGAACTGAGAGAAAGAGCAAAACCACAGCTGTGCATGCAAGCAAGTGCACACAGGCATGTGCACACACATGCACACATGCACATGTGCACACACACACACACACATGCCTTGTAACTGCTGACTGGGAATCATAGGTAAGGTCACAATTCCACGGGAGTGGTGTCTGACTGCAGCTAATCCAATTAAATATTTTCCAGATGGAGCTAATGGGGTATGTAGACATTTTCCTCACTTATTTTCACTTTTCTGCTGTCTTCTTGCTGGTTTTGGTGCTGCTTAAAAATGATTTAATGAAACAAAGAGGACATTACAGGGTTGAGCATCATGAAACAAGGAAGACTGCAACTAAGGCTGACATATATTTTTCAGCTAATTCAGTTGTGCCTAATTATCTTGTTGCTTTGCAATCCAGCCTTCTCCCAGCCAACACCAGCTTCAGGAACACTCATAATTGCAGAGCAGCCTCGAGGCGCTATCTTAAAGATAAGATGAGTAATCCTCCACACTCTCATTTTCCTGCCATGTCCCCGAATGCCTCTAAGAGTGTGAAAGAGAACATTTCGGAGCCCAGCCTCTCTTCTGAGACCTCTGAGAACTATGACTGCCTTTCCCATCATGCTTCACCACAACTAACCAGTTGAGGTTCTTGTCCATTTAGGAAAATGATGGCACACTCGGAGGAATCACTCTGAGAACCGGGCAGCGATGAGATAACCCTTCATGAAAGCACTTAACTCTGAAATCTACACAGAAGGAAATCTCGCCAGACGCGCCTCAGCCCGGAGCAGCCTTCGGCTTTGGGGCTGTGATCTCATCGCTGGCTTTCTCCAGCCCGTCCTCCAGCTTCTTACAAATTGTCCTCGGTGCCGACGGATGCCGTTTGCTGTAATTAGAAATGTCTTCAAACCCTCTCAAAACTCCTCTGAACTTCAAAATGATCCCCTCGAGTCAACTCTGCAACGAAGTGGGACTTCTTTGGTTTACCTTCATTGTAATTTGGTTTGGGAAAATGTGGTTTCCAGCCATAGCACAGATAATTGACTTCAGAACTCGAGCTGTCTTTGTTGAAATGTTCTGTTTCACCAAATGTGGGTTTTCACGAAATGTTTTCTAGCAGCTGGGAGAGTGCACCAGTTGAGCCCTGCACTAAACCAATGACTTGGTGTACCCCACCCACCCACCCACCACCCACCACCACCACAGCCACAAAGCCCTGACTGAATTCACAGGACCCTCACGTTGAGCTAGTCCTTCAGCTATGGTAAGGACCATGGAAATGGCCCAATGAGCACCCGAAAGGCAGTGGTCGCTTGTTTTCAAGACAGCAGCATGTGAGCAGTGTGACAAAAGAGAAGGCTGAGCACTGGAGGGCAGGAGCATGAGGCACGAAGGAGGGGCAGGAAGGAGAAGAGGCACCTACTCAAGCGATTTACCACCAGACCAGTGAGAACAAATGCTGAGTTCACATATTTTGAAGTGGTTGCCCCCCTCTCTGGTATCCATTAAATCCAGAATTTTCTGTCAATGGTTGAACAGTGGTTCAAAATAGGGAGGAGCTATGAAGAAGTTAAGATAGTGGCCTTCACGCACGCCTGACTGACGTAAGGCTTGATGACACAAACCCACGAGGGCTGACGTTCTGGGGTGAAGAGGGAGGCCCCCAAGCCAGGAGGCCTGCATGTGAATTTTGGCTTTGCCTCTTCAAAGCTGCAGGACACGGAGCCACTACTTAACCTCTCTGAGCCTCAGAGTCCTCATCTGTAAAATGGAGATAATAATGACATCTTTCTTACTCTTCATTTTGAGAACCCAAAGAGTTAGTACGCATACAGTGCCGGGAACTATGGCAGGTATGCACAGAACGCTCGTTTAAATCGAGGTCCCCATGCAACGTTAAGTAAAATCCCAGTAAAAATCCTCTCCGGTAGGATCGGTTTTTGTGCTGACCCAGAATCACACAGCATTGAGAGAAATGAGACTGGAGCCCTTTCAGCTGGGCCGAATGCTGCTGGCCATGCGAGTGTCCGTCACCGCTAGCACTTAGGAGCATTCCTGAGACCTTTCCACACAGCACCCCATGTCACAGAAAGGACAGAGAGGCACAAAGATGTGAGGTGATCTTTCTGCAGAGCCCAGGAGGATCCCGGCCAAACGCAACCGCACACCTGTCCCACGCCCGCCCCCACCCCTGCCCACCCGGCTGCACACTGGGCCCATCTGTCCTGACAAGGCGCCAAGTCACCAGGAACACAGCAATCTAATCCAAGGACAGATGTCTGCAGGGATTTGCACAAGTAATTAGTCACATGCACTCCAAGTGACACCAAAGGTGACACCAAGCCCCATGGGTGACAACAAGCAGCACTGTGTCTGTGCAGGCTGAGGGGCGAGGTAAGCACAAGCCCAGAGCTCACCCTGCAGCCACACACCCAGGACAGCCTCAAGGACAGGGTCCACGTGTGCCCCCTGGGACTCGGGGCCACACTTCTCACTCTAGGGATGACACACCGGGGCCCAGAAGCCACAGAGGGTGACAACCCACGGGGTGCCCTTCCAGCTGATGCGGGGAGCTCTGCCTCCCAGGAGCACAGGAGAAACACAAAGCACCTGAGCCGACACCACAGAGAAGGGCTGTGAAGGGACCGGGAGCGAAGGAGGCGGGAGGTTCTTGCAGTGGGTCTGAGGTCTGTGCCGCCAGGTGCGCGCTGAACACTCGGTGATGCTCCAAAGCTGAGACAAGGGGTGCGCACGGCAGGAGCATGCTCTGCGCTCTGCTCTCCTCACAACATATTGTATCTAAACCATCCAATGCTTCAGCCAATCTGCAGAAAATAAATCCCTTGCGCAGGGGGTGAAGTCTGGCTCTGTTTCCTAGCAGAAGGCCCTGCTCAGCAGTGAGCCCCCCAGCCCCCACCGCTCCCACAGAAAACACTCGGCCGCTCTCCGCAGCACCCTTCCCTTCACCCTATATCTGGGGTTTACATAATCACAGGCAAATAAAACGATAAAAGCACGCGCTTTCATAACGGGCATATTGTTACTATTATTATTCTTAAGGCAAATTCGCTTCTGATTATAGAGATTAGTCAAAACCATGGTGCTGCTGATTGTGAGGTGAGGCTGATTTTTTTTTTTTTTTTTTTTTTTAAACCAGGAGAAGAGCTGTTGTTTCAACGTTAGAAAATTACATAAAATGGCACTCAGAGGGAAATGAAGTTTCTGGAAGTCATGTAATTATTAGTTCTCTCGAAAGAGCTCATGCACTCCAGCTTTCAGCCCGTGTCTGTCTCATCAAATACCCGTACTTTCCCCTGAACTTGACTGACTTCTTGACAGCAGACCAACCTCTTCCTTTTAAATGTGCCCCACATTGTGTAAGATATCTGTGTGTGCATGCGGGCGAAGCTGTGCCCGCCCCTGTGGAGAGACGACATGCACGTCCTCTCTGGCTGAGAAGATGCCCTGGGGCTTGGGGTGGGTGGCAACCAGGAAGGCGTCCCCTCACCTGGCAGGTGGGGAGGGGAGGCACCCAGGACAGTGAAGCGCCTGAGCGAGACCTCGCGACCCAGACGAGCAATTGGAGTAGAGAGCTGGCTGCTCCGGCCACTGCAGTGCTCGGACGCACACGCAAACCTCTCACCTGGAGAGAAGCCTCTCCTTGGACTGATTCTATGGTTCCTGCAGAGGGTGGGGGTGGGTGACCTTCTCAGGGCCATCTGGCAAGGTCTGAAGACATTGGATGGGTGGTCAGGACTGGAGGAGGCGGGGGAGCTGGTGTGAGGGGCCGGCCCATGTGGGTGGAGGTCAGGGATGTAGCCAGACATCGTCCAATGCACAGGCAATGCCCCCACCCCCAGCAGAAGGACCTAGCCCCAAACCCCACAGGTCCGGAGCTGAGAAAGCCTGGCCTGGCAGGTCAGCAAGCACATGAGCACAGGCCATGGAGGGGCTGCCCCTGGCTCCTCGCCAACCCCGGGCACCCAGGCAGCAGGCCAGGCGGGTGCAGACGTGTTTCCTTTTGGTCCTCATAACATACCGGATTCCCACGGTCATTTTGATAGGATGACACGAGAGCCAGGCAAAGGCTGTGTAATTGATGACAGCTATCTACATACACACCTGGATTTAGGAAGAATTTCCAAACAGAAAGATCCCTCCCCCAAAACATATACCTATAAACTTTTAGAGACACAGATAAAATCTCCAAGGCTTTCGTAATGATGACTTCACATCCTGGCCTGCATCCCAGCTGGTAGGTTAGGAGAAAGCTGATGAACCCCTTCACAGTCTTATTTCTGGTCCTCTCTTAGTTTTCACTAACATGTTGATTGGTACTCCCTAAAATGCCAATAATTATTCTATGAGACAACATCTCATGCGACTTTTACAGAGCATGTTATAGTTAATTTGTTTTCCTTCTTTGAGCATGTTGGAGTCAAAGAAAAAACTAATTATGCACCCCAATCCTAAAAAAATTAAACATCTCAGCGTCTCTTACAACAGGATGTTGGCAAAGGTTTCTGTAAAGAGTCAGATAGTAAATATTTTTGGCTCTGCGGGTCACACGGCCTCTGTCGCAACTACTGGACTCGGCCTGGTAGCTCCCAGCAGCTTTGGGAGGCAACGCGGAAATGAATGGGCTTGGGGGTGTGCCAATAAAACTTTATTTACAAGAACAAGCCATGGGAGTGACTTGGCCTCGGGGCCCCAGTTTGCTGACTCCTGTCTTACAACATAGATTTCCTGAAAATAATACATTCAGGCAAAAAGAACGGGGGAAAGTTCAGAGAAAGCCATTGTAAAAGTATCGGCAATAGTTTTCACTGTTTTATAACAAGCGCTGCACATACACCTCACTGCCCACCCAAGGGGGCTGAGCGAGAGACGTGCTGACCCAGGATCTACACAGACATCTGAGCAAAACCAGGGACTGTGACCACCTGGCCCACAGTCTAGTGCTGCACTTTCATTCCTTTCCTAGGTTTCCCTTTCAGTTTAAAGCACTGCTATTAATTCAGAAACTGCCCGCCCACCCCTCCTCACAGCCACACACACACACCCCCAGGGAAGGCCAGGCCAGTTGGCCAGCAGGGGCTGGGCAGCCCCTGGAAGGAGCCGGCTTTGCAGGTCCGAGGTGGGTCTGACATGGAGACAGGCATTTGGGCCCCATGACCACAGAGATGGAACCGAAGCTTCAGGGACTATGAGCAGACACACGCTCCGAACCACAAGATGGGTACCCTGAAAGGTCCCTGTCGTGGGCGAGAAAACAAAGCAGTTTGCAGAGACCAGTCAGTGAGGACTTGGGCTCGTGCTGTGGGCTCTGAGGCTGTGCCCCCTGTACCCCCAGGACAGCCCTCACCCACTCTCCTCCCTCACTCTCATGCCTAGTCATTAAGTCTTCTTGTTTTACAGTGGCCACATACACAACATCGAATCTGCCATTTTAACCATTTTTAAGAGTTGTCCTGTCAACTCTCAGCCTTCCATGGTTGAGGGTCTTTGCTGGGGTCTTAACTCCCATGGCCTGAAAATGTCCTGAGATAGAAAGACCTAGGAAGTCAGGTCTCTGCCCAGCAGGTGACCGCTGGGGTGGGCCAGGAGGAGCCGGGGAGGAGCCGGCCGCGTCCGCTGTGACAGTAGCCGCGCAGTGGGTTTGCGTGCCCTTGTTCATGGGCTCTGCCTCTCACAGGGCTCTGAGCTCCACAGGGCCCGGCCACTTCATCGCTATCCCCTACCTCTGATGGGCTGGAGATGAGTGTGCACATCGATGGCTCTGTGGGGATGGGGCTCAGGCAAGGCCTTTGGGGCTGAGGAGGTAACTGGGATGCTGGGAAGGCAGTGGACAGCAGGGGTGGGGAGTGGCCGCCAGCACACTGGCTCTTCGCCATGGCCTCCCTGTCTATCCCCTCCGCCTCCACCCCTGCCCTCTGCCAGGGGGCCGGCTCTCCTCGCTCCTACTGGTCTCTGCAGAAATCACGCCTTACCTAGCAACAGCTGCCATGGGCAGCAGCTTTCTGATCCTCCAGCAATAAAGCACGGCGCTCTGATAGTACTGAAAGGAAAGGCAGGCTTATTTCAAGGCCGGGCTGGGAGAGGATCTGGGTTTGCAAATCTGAGTTGTGGCGCCGGCCTGGCCAGCCAGAGAGCACGGTGAGCGGCTTGTGTGCCCATGCCACGGCGCCCTCGGGAAGGGGAGCGAATTCCTGCGCTCTGCTCTGTGATGGTCCTTGTTCCGAAGATTCCTGTTGCTCCCTGTTCCCATTCAACTGGGTCAACATGTGCCTGTAAATTCCTCCCAAAAGGGAAATCATGACAGCACCAGCGGCCCCAGAAATGACAAACAACTTGAGCATGGAGAGGCAGCTGCCAAGTATTCAACTGTGCTCATATTCCACCGGAAAAAAAAATCAGATAAGAAAAATAAACCGAGCTGTGTGCATAGTTCCTTAAATATGTACCCCATCTTGCGGTTCCCTCCAGCCTTTGGTGTAACGAATACATCTACTTGTCAGGGGTCATGACCAGCAGTCCTACGACACTGGGCTAGATGGTCAGCAGTCATCCCGGTCTCTCCCTTCTCTGGAGCACAGAACGGAGCTGAAGGTTCAGAACAGAGAGCCACTGACATTAATTTTCCCGCTGGCCTACTTAACTCAATTACTCCATGCCGTGGCCAACCCGTTTGCCTGTGTCTTCGCCTCTCTATTGTGTTTGAGTTGGCAATATGGGTTTGCAAAATGCTTTGTCATCCTCAAGTGGAAGCTCTCAGGGTAAATTTTGCACAGCTGATGGTGCAAGAAGTAGAGGGATGTCATAGTCACCTATCCCCCCACTGTTGACACAACTCAACTCCATGAGGACAGGGCAGTGGAATCAGCAGATGGGGTCGGCCAGGGAAGCCGAGAGTGGAGGATGAGGCTTAAAGGCTGAGGGAGTCACACTTCATTCAACAACACGACAGTTGGCCAGGGCACCGGGGCCGCCGGCAGCCTTGGGCGGCCACTCTTGGCATGGCCGTGAAAGCCACAGCCACAAAACTGACAAGGCAAGAAAAGAATATGGTGAGAAACCAGCTTGTCTCTGCTTCTCAGACGTCTCAGAAGATTCTAGAAAGGCATTTTCCTATCCCCTGAAATGAGAGCTTCGATTCCTCTATGGTTCCATTAGGATCCATGACTGAGTTTCTACTCAGGGCCAGGGCCTGTGCCAGACACCCGTCCCTGTCTTCAAGGTGCTCACATGCCATGACTTAAAGCAGAGCTGATGACACAGGGTGGCTGACACATGACCAGTCTGCAGTCAAGGTGACCTCGTTAAGGGTGGTGGGGCCAAGAGGAAGAGAGTCTGAGCCCAATTAGGAATAAACACCAAGAGCAATGGGGCCTCACCAGAGAGAAAGGCGTCTGTTATCTGTACCTTTCCTTTTCCCTGTAAGTTGTGCCTGCAGGAGAAGACAGCCAAGATCTGCTTCCACGGGTCCCCAAGTTTTTAATGTGCTATGAACCATCAGGACTCAAAAATTATAGGCCTGCTCCCGAGAACAACGCCAGGCAGCCTTTCTGCTTAAATCTGAAAGTCTACAACTTGTGGTGCTTCATTAGGTAGTCATGGTTACTCTTGACAACGCACCTTACGTAGAGAGCAGGTGCCACCAGGAAGAGGCATTCAGTCCGTGACAATGGCACCCCCATCCTCTCCATGCAAACAGCCATCCAATGCCTTGTTGGCCAGTTCACAGCCCAGTCCCCACAATTCCAGAGTGCCACACATCTACTGCCCACTTGTTTGTTGTCTGAAGTGGCATCTGCTGCATCTTAGAGGATTTGATTCTGTGGCCCTTACTGAAGAAGAAATTGTTGACTTCCCTTGAACGTTTGCCTCAGAACTCTGCAGATACAACTTAGATCCAAGTGCAACCTTTTTAAGGAAGGCAAAATTGAGGTGGAATTTTTCTCCAAGTGGACGTGGAGATTTATTATTTAAGAAATTGCCTAAATGTTGCTCTTGGGGTCTGATAAAACTCACGGGGTTTTTAATAAAAGCCAGTTTATGGATCCTGTACCAATTATTATGTTTGTCCTGGGTAAATGACCAATCAATGAGTCACACCTGTCTACATGACCCTGCCCGGGATGAAGAGAAGCATCACAAATAAGCAGGAGCTGGAGCAGACTTGTAAAAAAATCTGCAACACCAGGAATGGGGTGGCAGGCAGTGGGAGGGGGGAGGAGGAGGAGGGGGAGGGAGGGGAGGAGGTAACCCCAGAGGAGGGAAACTCATTGCTAAAATGAAAACTATGGTTTTGTGACATGTTAAGTAGCCTGACTAGCAAGATCAACCTGAGATGGAAATGATTGGAAAGCAAGAGTATAAGGAAACAATGGTGTTCTGGGTAGTTGGTATTTATTTCCTGGGGGGGGAATGGGATTAATACACAATTTGACCTACAAATGTCCTTCTTTTAAAATATTTGTTTGTTTTTATTTTTATAGTTGACACACAATATTATATTAGGTTCAGGTCTAACCACTACAACGTCGTAGTAGTTAGACATTTATATAACTTATGAAGTGATCACCCTGATAAATCTTGTACCCATCTGACACCATGCACAATTATTACAATACTATTGACTGTACTTCCTATGTTATGTTCTACATCCCATGACTATTTTGTAACTGCTAATACGTATTTCTTAATTTCTTCACTCTTTTCACCCAGCTCCCCAATTCCCCTCCCATCTGGCAACCATCAGAATAGTCTCTGTATCTATGAGTTTGTTTCTGTTGTACTTATTTTGTTTTTTACATTCCACATATAAGTGAAATTATATGGTATTTCTATTTCTCTCTCTGTCTTATTTCACTTAGCATAATACACTCTAGGTCCATCCATACTGTTTCACATCACAAGATTTCATTCTTCTTTATGGCTGAGTAATATTCCATTGTATGTAAGTACCACTCCTTCTGTATCCATTCATCTATCGATGGACTCCCAGCCTGCCTCCATGTCTTGGCTGTTGTAAATAATGCAGCAATGAACATATGGATGCATAGGTCTTTTCTACTTTAGTGCTTTGGGTTTCTTCAGATAAATACCCAGAAGTGAGATTACTGGGTCCTTCTTTGTCTCTTGTTATAGCCTTTGTTTTGTTGTTGTTGGTTTTTTTGTTTTTAAAGATTTATTTATTGTTTTTGACAATAAATAACCCAGGGCCCAGAACAGTCTCCATAGTTGCACATCATTGGTTTTTCCACATAGTTTCATTCCACAGGTGGGCGGGGCTGCACAGGGCAGGAACTGGGCCGGGGTCTCCACCCTGGTGAGAACCGAACTGGGGGCACTCCCCAGCTCAGCACATGGTTCCGCACGGGCCGGGGCCGGGATTCGATCCTCGGTCCCCAGGGCTGCGATCCTCGGTCCCCAGGGCTGCAAAGTGAGCGCCTAACCCACTGAGCCATCCTGGCTTCCCCAGCCTTTGTTTTAAAGTCTATTTTGTCTGCTATAAGTATTGCTAGCCCCGTTTTTTCCATTTTTGTTTTCATAAAATATATTTTCCATCTCTTTACTTTCAGTCTGTGTGTGTCTTTCAATCTGAAGTGAGTCTCTTACAGGAAGCATATAAAAGAATCTTGTTTTCTTACCCATTCAGCCACCTTATGTCTTTTGATTGGAGCATTATTTACATTTAAAATAATAGTTGATAGATACATAGTTACTACCATTTTATTATTCATAGTTTTTTAAATCTTTTTTGCCTTTGCCTTCTTCTTAAAGAAGTCCCTTTAATATTTCACATAATATTGGTTTGGTGGTGATGAACTCGTTTTGCTTTTTCTTGTCTGGGAAGCACTTTTTCTGTCTTTCCATTCTAAATAATGCCTTACTGGGTAATCTGGTTGTAGTTCCTTGCTTTTCTTTCATCGCTTATATTTCATGCCAACCCCTTCTGGCCTGCAAAGTTTCTGTTGAGAAATCAGCTGACAGTCTTATGGGAACTCTTTCATAGGTAACTAATTCTTTCCTCATTTTTTTGCATTCGTTTTTCTTTTGCTGTTCTGATTGGGTGTTTTCTACCTTGTCTTCCAAATTGCTGATTCAACCCTCTGCTTCATCTAATCTACTGTTGATTTTCTTTGATGTACAAGGGCTGTCCGGAAAGTATCCAGCCATGTAATATAAAAAATAGAAAAATTTATGGCTGAATTTTTTTTCAGACGGCCCTTGTATTCTTCATTTCTGACAGGTTCTTTCTTGTTTCCTATCTCCATTTTTATGTTTCTTATCTCTTTGTTGAAGTTCTCACTGAGATCACTGAGCATCCTTATAGCCAGAGTTTGGAACTCTGCATGTGTAGATTGCTTGTCTCCATTTTGTTTATTTCCTTTTCTGGAGCTTTGTTCTGACCTTTCATTTGGGACATGTTTCCGTGTTTCCTCATTTTGGCTGCCTCACTGTTTCTATGCATTAGGGCTGCTGTGTCTCCCAGTCTTTATAGAGAGACCTTATGCTAGTAGGTGTCCTGTGGAGCCCAGTGGCACAGTCTCCCTGGTACCTGAGCCAGGTGTTCCAGGTGTGTTCATTTTGTGGGTTTTGTGTGCCTTCCTGTTGTAGTTGAGTTGAGTTGCTGTTTGCATGTCAGTGGGAGGGATTGACCTCAGGCTGATTGGTTGTGAGGACTGGCCGTGACTCCAGTGGAGAAGCCTTTGTGCAGGGACTGACCCTACAGATTCCCTTTAGTGGGGCTCTGGTGCCTGACGAGTCTGCCCTTTGGGTGTGTTGTTTGTGGAGGTGGTTGGGTGGTGCTCTGGTGTGGTCTGAAGCTCACCACTGGGTGTGCTGGTTCTGGGGCCTCTTGGAAGGGGCTCTGGTGCAGGCCTGGGTCAGCTGCTGCCTGTGCCCTGCCCTGGCCACTTGGTATGAACTACAAAGGGATCTGCAGATAGTTGCCACTGTGCTGAGCTTGGAGGTACGTGGGGGAGATTAAGCTGTGAACTGAGGCCAGTTACCACTAATGCTGGGTGTAGGGCTGCTCAGCAAGAGGTGTGGGGCACACCAAATCCAAATGCTGCTTATCTGAATTTGTGAACCTTTGAGAGATTTTAGAAAAGTCTATAGCATAAGCCAAGACAGACCATTTGTATGTAAGAGCCACTGGAAGCAGCTTGGGTGAGCCCACAATTTGGGTGGGACAGGGTCTCAGAGAATCACCAGTGGGGCTAATGGTGTTAGCTAAGTTCATGGATTCTCAAATATGGCACCTGCCCATTTCTGCAAGCTGAGTGAGGGAAGGGCTCAACAAAGGAAAAGTGTTCTCTACCAGCATTTCTATCTGGGATAAAGCTGCCCCTCTAGCCCTTGCCCTTAAGCCAGACAAGCCAGTTCCTCCCCATATGTCCCTGGCACCTTTCAAGCTGCTGCCTCAGTGCTGGCACTCAGCATGAGCGAGTCTGTCAGTGAGCAAGCCTGTGCATGGGCCCTTTAAGCGGCACTCCAAGGACTCCAGACATCCTCTGTCTCACTTAGCCAGAGGTTATGGGAACTTCTGTTCCCGGCACCAGAACCATGGGCTGGGAAGCCTGGTGTGGAGCTGGGACCCCATACTCCTCACAGGGACCTCTACAGCGAAGGTGTTGCTCCCTATGTTTAACCAGCACATATGAGTGTGGGACCAGCCCATTCCACAGCTCCCCTCCTACCACTCTCACCATAGCTTCTTCTGTATGTCCTTGGTTATAGGACTTCTTTTCAGCTGGGCTTCAAGCAATTCTCAATGATGGTTGTTCTGTGGTTAGTTGTGATGTTGGGGTGGTTGTGGAAGGAGGGGAGTGCAGGGCTTCCTTACTCTGCTGTCTTGACTGGAACCTTCCTGTAAATGTCCTCTAAGGAATCATATTGTCAGGTTTTCAATGATGGTACTTGCAAATTATTACCAAGGTTTCATTATAAAAAGAAAAGAAAGAAAGAAAGAAAGACAGGATGTCAGGATAGCTCAGCAGGTTGAGCACTTGCCTTGCAACCCTGAGGTCCGAGGATCGAATCCCCATCCCGAGACTGTACAAATCCACATGCTGAAGTGTGATGCAACTGATAACCACTGAGATGGGGGTAAAGAATCACGCCTCCCATGTGGGAGGCCCCTGGTTCGGTTCCCACCCTGTGTGGCCCCATGTCCACCTGAGTGGCATGAAACCATGTCACAACTAATGATGTACAACAATGAAGACTGCTCTGGGCGCTCTCTCTCTCTCTCTCTCTCTCTCTCTCTCTCTCTCTCTCTCTCTCTCTCTCTCTTTCTCTTTCTATCCATCTCTCAAAACTCAATAAAATAAATCTTTTAAAAAATGAAAATAGGGGAAGCTGGGATGGCTCAGCGGGTTAAGCGCTCACTTTGCAGCCCAGGGCCTGAGGATCGAGTCCCAGCGCCGGCCCATGTGGACCCACATGCTGAACTGGGGTGTGCTCCCAGCTCAGTTCTTGCCGGGACCTATGTGGGAGGCTCCCGGCCCAGTTCCTGCCCTGCGCAGCACCATACCCACCTGTGGAGTGAAACTATATGGAAAACTAATGCTGTCAACTATGGAGAATGCTCTGGGCCCTCCCCCTTCGCTCTGTCTCTCTCTGTCAAAAAACAATAAAAATAAATCTTTAAAAATTTAAAATAAATGTTTGAATAAAATAATGGTCTCAAAACAAAACTTTAAATTTTGGTTGCTTCAATGGGGGACGTCTCATGAACCACATTAGAAAAGATGGCAAATAGCTCTTTGATGCCCTGAGACATGCCATACATTTCTTTTGTCATCCAACAGTAAAAGAAAGATTAGAACTGGTTTTCCTTAAAAAATCCTCCACTGGAAAGAACCCACCTCCGCACAGATTTTTGTGCACAGTCACACATGACTTGGACAAACAAGCTGAGTCTTTGGCATCCGTGTTCCTAAAGATGCCACAGGGAACCCAGGCCAAAAGGGCGTTTCATACACAGATCTTTCTATAATTTAGTGGTATACCTACTGGGACTCAGTGCTTTGTAGGAGGGGGGTGTATTTAAGATATTTTAAAATATCTTTTTAAGCAATAAATTGAGAAGCTATAGAATTTCATTTTTTCCAGAGCTGGAGACTCATGCATTCTTAGCAATGTAATGTTACTTAATTTTCCATTTGAACTGGATTAAATAGTGTCCCCCCAAAATCCATGTCTATCTGGAACTTCATTCAGAATGTGACCTTACTCAAAAGTAGGGTGTCTGCAGATGAGCTTCATTAAAATGAGGTCATATTGGATTAGACTGGGTCCTTCTAAGTAGAAGCATGAGTAGGAAAATGTCACTTCTCCTCCTGGGAGTTTCCCCTTTACTCTCACACAACTTCCACACTCAGAACACATCTCCATGCGGAGTTTTCTTCCCACACCAAGCAATTCTCTGAATCACTAGCTGGGTGTCCCACAATTCAATTCAATTCTGACGCTAACCGCAGACCCCCACAGGTTAAGAGCTCAGTTCCATGACAGTGTCCCCCACTTCAGGCGCCAATCCCAAGTAGCAGATCTCCAAGTCACACCCAAACTTCTGTCTGACTTGGCTACACATTGGAGGTTCCCACGGCCCCCTCCCTGGATTCAATTATTTGCTAGAAGAGCTCACAGAACACAGGGAAATACTTACTTACATTTCCCAGTTTATTATGTAGTAAAGGATATGGTAAAGAATCCAGACAAACAGCACAGATGGAGCTACACAGAGCAAGTCTGGGAGGGTTGTGAGCACAGGCGCTTCTGGTCCCACAGGGCTGGGGTGTGTCATCTTCCTGGTACATGTAGATAAGTCCATGCCTACGTGAGGAAGCCTCCATAAAAATGCCCACAGTGTGGGGTCTGGAGAGCTTCTAGGTTGATGAACCAGCCCCCATCCAGGATCCCACCCAGAGTCACCTCATTAGAACGAAAGACACCTCAACCACTCAGGAAATTCCAAGAGTTTTAGGAGCCTTGTCAGGGATGGGGGTCAAAGACCAACTACTACAACAAAAGATGCTCCCAGTGCTCTTATCACGTAGGAAATGCCAAGGGTTTTAGGAGCTCTGTGCCAGGAACCAGGGGCCGAGACTTCTTTCCCAGAATTTCACAAGGAGACAGACGCCAAAACAGATACACAAAGGGAAGAAGGCCATGTGACGAAGGAGACAGAGATTCTAGCGATGCAGCTACGATTCAAGGACCACCACCCATAGCTGCCGCCACCAGGAGCTAGAGAGGCAGGACCGACCCTCCTCCGGAGCCTTCAGAGGGTGCACAGCCCTGCTGATACTTGAACTTCAGACTCTGGCCTCCAGAACTCGGAGGGAATACATTTCTGTTGTTTTAAGCCACCCAGTTTGTTGTAATTTGTCACAGCAGCACTAGGAAATTAATACACTGTTGAAACATGCTTTTAATGATGTGATTTATCCTTACTCCCATATTTGGACAAAGAAATGAAATGGTATGGTATGAGCAAAATCCTCTGAATCTTTGGCAGTGGGTGGCATCCGTGGTTACATATTAGAATCCCTTCTAAGCACCCCATTGCCAAGCTGCACCCCAGCCCAATTAAATCTGAAACTCTGAGGCAGAATTGAAACATCAGTGTTTTTGAACGCTGCCTGGGTCATTCCAACGTGCCACTAAGGTCACAGGGCCACCTGGTTTTTGAAGAAAACCACGGGCTTAAGAATTAGTCAAGTCTGGGTTGCATTGCTGGCTTCGCTACCTACTAGCTGTGTCCCTGGGCAACTCATTTAATTTACCTGACATTTCCTTTTACAAATTGAAAATTGGATTGTGAAGGTTATCCTTTTTATGTATGTAAAATATCTAAAACTGCCAGGCTCAGAGTCAACGCCTAATAAATGTCACTTTCCTTTAATATAGAGAGGATTTCACAAGACTTGTGAGAATCCGGGCTCTGGAGTAAGATTGTGGGCAACGAATACTGACGCCACCACCGATCGCTGGCTGTAAAGCCTCGGGCACGTCTCCACGCTCAGTCTCCTTATCTATAATATGGGGCCTCGGAGAGTCATTATGAAGTTTACGTGGGATAATAAGATAATGTGATCCAGCTAAAGTACTTAAAACAGTATCTGGCACATTTACGCATTCAATAACTGTTAGCTCATGTTATAGGCATTATCTGATAACACTGCACACCTCCCCCTGGATAATACAGAACTCCACGTGGTATGTTTTCACAACACTTCTCTTCACAGTCAAAAGCAATGTGCTGTATCTGAAGGCACCAGATTAGACCCAGAGTCGGGACACTTGAGCCCTGACACACACTAAGCTTCAGGACTTAAGTTATTTTTCCTGTTCTCCATTCCTGGGCTCAATTTGAAAAAGGAAGGGTTTAATAAGCTGATCCCTATGGTAGTTTATAGCATAAAAATGTTGTCGTCATCTGAATATTATAAAATAATAGATGGAATTCTGGGTGTGTTTGGGAAACAGTCCCAATGCTTTTGTAACATTTGGAGGTTAGGATTTTTAAAAATCCAGCATTAGTAGAAAAAGAATCAAATTACACTTTATCACAGCAAAGGACAATCCTGGGACACTTTTCAAGACGTTTCAACAAAAATTCATGGACACAGTCAATAGTTTAGTGGATACTCGAGGTTAAGGGGGAGTGTGGAGGGGGGAGTAGGGAGAAGGCATCAAATATGTAGTAATGGAGAGAGAACTGATTGTCGGTGGTGAACACATAATGCAATGCACAGACTATGTAATATAGAATTGTACACCTGGAAACTAGTAATTGTTATCAACCAATGTAACCCCAATAAATTTAACAATTAAAAAAATTTTTTTTTTTTTAAATTTCAGGCCACAGGTACTCAAGTCCATCCTGTGACTGCAGACCCGAGCCAGAGAGAAGACAGTAGCCTCACTGTACTATAGTTTAGAACCTAAGGAACAGCTCCATGTGGGAATATAAAATGACATAATCTCTCTAGTGGGCAGTCAAGTAATATGTGTCAATCATCTAAAAATCATATCCATAGTAATAAGACAGGAACCTGTCTTGAGGATATACAGTCAAAGTCTACTTTTCTCACACTTTTTGGGATCAACATTTGGACAAGCTGGTCAGTTCTGAAAAGTGAGAGTTAAGTAGAAAAATCATAAACAATAGCAAAAATATATGATAAAGTTTTCATTATAAGTTATAATGCAAAATGTGGACTTATTCATCAATGTTATGATGAAGAACCAAGACCTTTCTCAGAGTTTTGATCCTGGATTAGAATTCTGTGACATCATTCTTATACAAACCACCCCTATATCACCCATGTTCTTAATTTTGAGGTATAACACACACTTAAAGATATTAGGGTATCAGTGTAAAAATACTCATTTTATCATTTACAATATTTTTCTCAAATTGTCTAGAGCTGCCTAGCCCATAACCTTATTTTATATCAATCTTATTGCTTCCCATTATTGAGTCACCCCAAAGCATTCCACTTTGTTTTTATAGTTTTTACAGAAACAACCACACTCTTTTTTTCACTCATATTTCATAGGGTAATATTCCAATCAACCAAATCACAGTAACAACTGACATAAACAGGTTGGGAACAAATACAATTAGCTCTTGGTAAGCGTACATCCAAACAGTGGGAGCAGGAGAAAAGTGGAACTTCCTTCTGCTTATGCAGTCGGCATTGCAGAAGGCATAGCAAGCATCAATTAATCTGGCAAATCAATTAAGTGCAAGAGTGGGTAAGAGATTTCTTCTATTATATACTCAGATATGTCATCAAAGCTCTATGTACAAGTAAATTGTAATAGTAACATACTGACAAAAATATGAAAACAGAAAACATATATATATATATATGTATCTATAGATAGATAGATACATATATATATAATACATATTATATAAAGGACTATCCAGAAAAAAATCCAACCATTGTCAATATAATGAGAATGGTTACATGGCTGGATATGTTCTGGACAGCCTTTGGACACAGAAATGGTATGTAGATATTAAAAACTACATTCAAACTATTTTATATATAAAATTCCCATAACATTATCATAATGCTTATTTATTCAACAAAGATTTACTAAGCAACAGAACATTTTAGAAGTTTTTTCACAAAATTCATATTTAGTATCTTCCCTATAAAATTAAAAGGGGGCCAGGAGTTTACAAATGGGATGGATGTCATCTTGAACTCTTAACTTATTTTTTAGTTTAATTTATTTGGAGCTTAAGAATTGCTTTTAAGAAAAAAACATATGTCAAGTATGTTGTCAGAAAATAAAATGCATTTAACTTCAATAAAAGGGGGGTAGGGGCTCCCCCCTCCCCAGTATGGCCAAGTACGAGCTTTTCCTAGACCCAAGCCTCCTGCAGATAAGAATTTTCAACTTTGAATAAAAATTAAAAATAAGACTTTTTTTTCTGGAGGATGAAAAAACAAAGGAGGCTGACTCTAGAAGAAGTTAACATTTAGAAGTAAAAAAAAAAAAAAAGGCATAAAATGAAATTCCCATGTTTACAACTTTTAGCCTGAGGGCAATTAAAAATTGTCATCACAGAAGTGGCTAAATTTCTGAAAGAAAACCCACAGTTTTTCTAATCCAAAGAACAAAAGGACAGAGTTCTGGGCAACCAGGGTCACCGGAGAGTGAGGGGATAATTCTGAGAAAGATGGAACCAGAGAAGAGGCTCCCCTAATTCTCTACGTAACACCTGAACCATATATGTGAGAGGTGGATTTGAAGTAACGAAACTAGGAATAAAGACCTGAGCTAAGGCTTGAGCTATTCCAGTGGGAAAGGTTTGCAGTTTTAATCCAGTCAAGTTAACAATCTGCCTTTAAAAAAAATAAATAAATAAAATCAACATTCTTCAGAGAAATATAACAGAATCCAGATGGCATTCACAAAGTCCAGGATACAATCCAAAAATACATAACACAGAAGAAACAAGAAAATGTAACGTAGCCTCAAGAGAAGAAATGATGGAGGAGACCAATTCCAAAATGATCTACAGCCTAAAATAATAAGACAAGGATTTAAAAGCAAAGAAAAGAATGAAAATGAACTCTCCATGCATGTAAAGACAAAAAAATGTCAGCAGATAAACAGAAAGTTTTTTGTTTTTTTTTTAATCAGGGGAAGCGGGGATGGCTCAGTGGGTTAAGCACTCACTTTGCAGCCCCGAGGACCAGGGATCAAATCCTGGCCCTGGCCTATGCAGACCCATATGCTGAACTGGGGAGTGCCCCCAGTTTTGTTCTTACCGGGGTGAGACTCCAGCCTTGTGCAGCCTGCCCTGTGCAGCCCCGCGCCCACCTGTGGAATAAAACTACATAGAAAAACCAATGATGTGAAACTATGGAGACTGTTCTGCCCCCGCCCCCCCGCCCCGCTTCTCTCTGTCTCTGTCTCTGTATCTCTCTCTGTCAAAAACAATAAAAAATAAAATAAAATAAATCTTTAAAAAAAATCAGTGAAAATTCTAAAGCATCAAAATACAATATATAAAGTTAAATATTCCTTATGTAGTAACAGCATAATGCATGATGACTGAAGAAAAAGTCAGTGAACTTGAAGACAGGCCAACAGAAATCATCTAATCTGAGAAATACAAAAGGAAGGGATTAGAAAACATTTAACAGAGCCCAGGAACCTGTGAGACAATACCAAGAAGCCTACATAAGAGTAATTGGTGGAATGAGAAAGAAAGATAGAATAGGATAAAAAAATATATATATATATAAAAATAATGGTCAAAAATTTCCCAAATTTGATGAAATATATACATGTACAGAAAAGAAAATCAGAAAACCTCAAGAAGGAAAACTAAAGAAACAAAAAAACAAAAACAAACCATATCCTGACATCCATAGTCAAACAGTTCCAAACCATAGAGAAAGAGAAAAGCTTAAAAGCAATGAGAAAAATGAAACATTATAGAAGAACAATTCAAGTGACCTCTAGCTTATCATTATACAAGACAACACTACACTAGAACAACATCTTTAAAGGTCTCAATTTAAAAATATAAAACCTGTCAACTCAGGATTTTATGTCCAATGAATATATCCTTTCATTTAAAAGATAAAAGATAACTGAGAATTCATTGACAGAATATCTGCACTAAGATAAAGGAAGTTCTTCATTCTGAAAGAAAGTAATATCACATGAAAATTCATATATTCTGGAAAAAATGAAAACTATTAGAAATGATGAATGCATAAAATATTTGGACAACTATAAAAAACTATTTTCTTAATTAAAAAATATACTGTTTAAGTGAAAATTCATAGCATTGTCTGGATGGATTTATAATGTAGATATAATACATATAATAACTATAGCATAAAAGGAAAGGAGAGGTAAAACTTATGCAGTTGCAAAGCTTCTAGATTTTACTTGATAAACTATATCAACACTAAGTAGACTGTGGCAAGTTAAGGATATAGTGTATTATTTAGAGAAACTGCTAAAAAATGCGAAGATAAGCAGAAAACATGTGCGACACATAAAAAAACAAGTAATAAGATGATAGATCTAAATCCAGTTATACAAAAAATACACTAAATGTTCATTGGCTAAATAATTAAAGGGCAGAAATCAAAAGACTGGATTAAAAAAGCAAAAAAAGCTGGACTCATTATATGCTATCTACAAAAGAGGCACATTTTTAAATATAAAAATACATATAGATTAAAATCAAATGAGTGTAAAAATATGTATCTCAAAAACAACATAAGGAGATTGGAGTTATTAAATTAATATCAGATAAAACAGACTTCAAAAGTGTAGTATTGACAGAGATAGAGGTATTTCATAATGACAGAAGTATAAATTCATCATAACAACATAATAATCCATAAATGTGTCTGCATCTAACAGTAGACCTTCAAGTATATGAAGCAAATATTGATAGAATTAAAGGGAGAAATAGACAATTCCACACTCACAGTTGGAGATTTTAACCCCTTCACTCAAGTACTAATGAAACAACTAAATTTTAAAAATTAGTAAAGACATAGATGATTTAAACAATACTATCAACTACCTTGACCTAACTGATACTTAAAGAATACTATATCCCAAACCTGAATAATATACTTTCTTTTTTAATGCACATGATACATTCATCAAGACATAAAACAAGTCACATTAGAATCATACAAAGTATGATCTCTGACCACAATGGAATTAGAAATAGAAAACAATGAAATATTTAGAACATCCCAAATATTTGAAAATTAAACACACTTCTAAATAACGACATGTGGGTCAAAGAATAAATCAAAAGAGAAATTAGGATTATTTTAACTGAATGATAATGTAAATATATATCAAAATTTATGTAATTAATCTAGAGCAGTGCTTAGAGTAATTAATACCTTAAAGTGCTTATATTTGAAAAGAAGAAAGATCTAAAATCAGTGGTCTAAGATTTCAACTTTAGACACTAGGAAAAGAGAAACAAATAAACCCAAGGTAAGTAAACAAAGAAAATAGTGAATACAACAACAGAAATCAATGCAATATAAAACAAAAAGTACAGAAAAAAAAAAAGCTTGCTCTCTGAAACATAAATATGATTGATGTACTTCTAGCTATTCTGACCAAGAGAATAGAGAAGGAACTAATTTATAATACCAAGAATGACAGAGGGACATCACCACAGATACTACAGATACTAGAGACTATGCCAACTTTATTTTTGGTTATTGATTTATTTATTTACTTATTTATTCAGTTATTTACCTATCTGAATCGGATTAAATTCAGCATAGTCCTTTCTTCATAAAATACTATTGTCATTGTTTCACAAATGGCTTTTTTTGTTTATTTTGTTGATGCTTTTAACAGTATAATGAACGATGAATCTATTATTTCCTCAAGAACTAATACCTTACCAATAAAATATTTATTTGTGTATTTTTGGTTTATTTTCTTACTAAAATCTAGTTAATATACAATATTATATTAGTTTCATTAGTTTCAGGTATACTACATAATAATTCAACATTTATATACATAGAGACAATGCCAACTGTAAATTAACAAATTTGACCACTTAGATGAAATGGATAAATTCTTTAGAACAGAATATCTCAACCACCATATATCTATAAAAGAAACTGGTTTCAACAAACACATGCCCACAAGGAAAACTGCAGATCCAGATAGCTTCACTAGTTAATTCTGTCGATATTTAAGAAAATAATGACAGCAATCACATAAAACTCTTTCTAAAAATAGAGGAGGAGGAAACACTTATCAGCTTGTTTTAGAAGATCACCGAAACCCTACACTCAAAGCCTGACCATCTGTCATTGCAAAATAAAATTATGGACCAAGATCCCTCCCTCATAAATACAGATGCAAAAATCCTTAACAAAATATTAATCAATATAAAATATAGAAAGGATAGTACATCATGACCTACTAGGAGTTACTGAAGAAATTTAAGGCTGAATTAAGATTAAAAGATCACTCAATGTATTAATAATTCATAGTATTAATAGACTAAAGGAGATAGGACCTATAATCATTTCAATAAAGGTATAAAAAGCATTTGACAAAACACTTAAAACTCATTCATGCATGATACAAACTAAATATAACAACATATATACAGCTAATATTATATTTAATGATGGAAGAGTGAAATTTTTTCCACTAAGATTGGGAATAAGGCAAGAATGTCCATTCTCACATTCTTATTCAACATCGCACAGAGGTTCTAGCCAGTACAACAAGCCAATAAAAATAAATAAAGAATTAAATAAATAAATGTCATCCAGATTGGAAAGAAGGAAGACTGTTTCTCTTTTCAGATGACTTGTTTGTTTACCCAGAAAAATCAAAAGGAATCAACAAAACAACTATTAGAACTAATTCGTTGATATAGCAAGGTCGACAGATAGAAGATAAATGTGCAAAGGTCAACTACAGAAAATAATTGTAAAATAAATGTTTAAAATAATTCCACTTACACTATCACCAAAAAACATAAAATACTTAAGGGTAAATTTAACAAAATATGTGCACGAGTGCACTGAAATGTACAAAACATTCTGAGGAAAGTTAAAGAAGGCATACATAAATAGAAGGATACACCAAGACTAACTACCATAGCTAAAATATCAGTTCTGCCCAAATCAAGCTCTAGATCTGACATCATTAGAAATCAGGAAAATGTAAGTTAAAAACACAATGATACACTACTACACATCTATTAGAATAGCCAAAATTAAAAAAAATGAAAACATCAAATGCTGGTGAGGATACAATGCAATTACAACTCTCACACAATGTTAGTGAGAATGTATGAGAGTTCTAATTGCACAACAACCACTTTGGAAAAGTATCTGGAAGTTTCTTATAAAGCAAATGATACACCTCTCCTATGACTTAGACATTCCACAATTAGGTATTTAGCTAAGGGAAATAAAAACATACATTCATTCACAAAAGACTTACACACACACTCAAATTTTTAGCAGGTTTATTCATAATGGCCTAAAACTAGAACTGTCCCTATGCTCACCAACAGAAAAATGGATAAACAAACTGTGATATATTCATATCACGGAGTAACATTCAACAACAGAAGAGACCAACTACTGATACATACCAGTGATGTGCGATAAACTGCAAAAAAATCATGCTGAGTGAAAGCAGACCACAAAAGAGAGTATACACAGCGTGTTCTGTTCCGTTTATACGAAGTTGTAGGACAGGAAAAATTAATCCATAGTGTAGAAACTATCAGAAGAGTTTTTAGGTTTGATTAAAAGAATCTGTGAGGCCCTACTCTCTTTAAAGATCCCTTTGTGTGACTGAGTAATCGGACCTTTTGATCTTTTGTGTTTTAGCAAAAGGTTGTATGGTCACACCCTCGAATTTTTCTCTAGTCCACTCTATCTTCATCTGAGCACCTGCTGTCATCTGGGAAGGCTTAGAAATTTCAAAATCACCCAGGCCTACCTCCTTTTTGTTTACCAGCTCTTCCATCCATTTCTCTTTCCCCTCTCACCTTTTACTACGTATAAACAGCCAGGAGAAACCAAGGTAATACCTTCTGAACCTACTTGGCTTACAATTTTGGGGGGCTATACAACCAAGTTCATCACCTACAAGTTTTAGTTTCCATATCACCACAGACAACATCACTAAACTTTCCGCCACCACATATCAAGGACCCCCCCTACACACACACACACACACATACACACCTCCAGTTTCCAAATACCCACTTCTCACTTCCCCTGAGCCCTCACCAGCAGCGTTCTTAGCGTCAGGGTTTCTGCTGTGAAGAGTCTTTGCAGGAAGACTTTCTCTATCACGCTTCTCTGCCCCCTGGTGACTCCCAAACCACTCCACATTGGTCACAGCAGAACCCACTTCCAGGTACCAACACCTGTATTCATTTTCTATTGCTGCACAACAGATCGCCCCTTGGCAATGTAAAAAACACATGTTAATTATCAGAGTTCCCATATGTCAGAAGCCTGGGCATGACAGCTATGTCCTCTGTTCAGGGTCTAGCAAGACCCTGTTCTCCTTGGGAGGCCCAGCTGGAGGAGAATCCATTTCCAAGTTCACTCTCTAGTTGTGCTAAGAATTATTTCCTTGCTGTACGGCTGAGGGCCCACCCTCACTTCTTGCTGGCTCTTGGCTGGAGGCCACCCTCAGATTCAAGTTCCTCCCACAGTTCCTTGCCACATGGGCCTCTCCTGCATGGTCATTTATTTTGTCAAGCCCACAAGAAGTCTCCAATTCCAGTCTACCATGAGGTGGAATTGTAAGTGAGAGGACATAACCACTGGAGGGGCAGCCCACCACCTGTACTTTTGGTAACATTAAGAGCAAGATGCAGGAAGTTATATGCAGTGTGAATACCACGTGACTATCGTTGAATGTGTTTAGTGCATATCTACGCACTTAGGAATGAACGCTTACAATATGGGCATTTCACATCACAATAAAAAATAGACAGAACTCTGGCTATGCTTGCTGAATTGCTGAAAGACATCAACAGAGTAAGGTGAATTGGTGGAGGGACAGATGGGTAAATATATGATAAAGCTAGTATGTACAGGAAAGTGTTAATGGAAAAATCTAGCTGTGGGTATATACTTCATACTTACCAGCATTTCTCACTTTACTACAATAAGCATGAATTTCGTATATAATCAGGAGTTGGGAAAATGTAATTTATAAAGGAGCTAATGTATAAGGCTAAAGAGCTCTCCAGCCCTGCCCTGCCTTCGCGGGCATTCATGTCCCAGAGGTCAGGACATGACCCACATTCCTGAACTTCCCTGACAGCCAGTAATGGACTGATGCTTCGCAAATTCATCCAGTCCTCTGAAATCTCATGCTTTTAGAATGCGTCATTTCTTGAGCATAACAGTTGCGTAATCGCACCACAAGTTAGGTGCAACTGTTCTTTTTATATGTCCTAAAATTATCTCAGTTCTCCTCTTTGTTTCCAATAGTTCTGAATTTGGTAAATAAATCTAAGTCCAGCTAGTCTTACTGATTCTGATTCAACCATAAAAGCAAATACTATGCAAAGCTGCAGGGCTCGGGGCTAAACAAACAACATACCTGGGAGTATCAGTGTCAGGCTTCTGTAGGTAAGTGAATTAGTCAGAATTATTTAAACCGTGTCATAGCACAGCCAAGAAAAACAACAGACATTTAGGGAATGAAGTGATTAACTGGAACGCACAGTTCAGCATTACCTCTTTTCGTTTCTTTTTTTCTTTTTCCTTTTTTTTTACAAGAGAAAATGGTTCTGTCCAACCACACACATTATGAAGGCATTCATAATTAATACAGGGGTCCTAACATATGGAAGAAAGTTCTAAGGCTCCTTATTGGCTATTAATGGATTATCTATGCTCCCTCCCCACCCCCAATAATTTATCTATAAGCATTAGTCACTTCCTCTGTGTTAAGTTGTTATACTAGAGGCAAGAATAGCAAAATCATTAGCAAATACTACAGTACAGTGAATCACATGTGAAAATAACTAACCATTTAATTCAGTATTTGTTAAGCTATTTAGACACTGGAAGCACCAAAGACATTCTTCCTGCCCTGAAGAGATCCTGGTGCTAAACAGAACAGAGCTGAGATGTCGGCCCTCAAGAACTTCTTGCTAAACTAAATTCGACCCAGAAAAGTGAATGAGTTTACAGCTGTGGTAGGAATTAGTGGGCAAGAAAGCCAAGTTCTTTAAATGATGGGTTGGCCTTGTACTGGCTTAAGTAGAACAAACGAATAGCCTTAAATGTCACCTTTAACTTGGGGGTAAAACAATAGTAACAGCCATGTTATTGTTCAAGGTTTTAACAATAACCTGCTGCCCCAGGATGGAGAACAAACTCACACACCAGCATGGGGCTTGGGAGGGCGGGGTGATAGTTCCTGGGATATGGCAAATGCGATGAGGATAAAGAATTAACCCATCCACAAGATTTCTATATTCTTCAGCAGTGTTGCCTGTGAAATTCTTAGAGGCATTATGGGAAATTGCAGGGGGCAGGACAATAATTTTGCAAATAACTTTGTTTGGGGGTTGTTATTTGAAATTTTAACAACCCTAATGACGTAGAATGGACATACAATTAACTGCATATATTTAGAGGGTATAATTCAATGAGTGTTGAGATGTAGATATATATCTGTGAAACCATCACCACAATTAGGATAATGAAAATATTCATCACCTCCCCCCCCCCGCAAAGTTTCTTTGTCTCCCTTTATAAGTCCTCTGTGCCACTTGCCCCTCTCCCACCATCCTAAGGCAACCACTAATTGGCCTTTTGTCACCAGAGATTAGTTTGTATTTTCTAGAACTTCACATATGCATAAATGAGCTCATACTGTGTATTCTGTTTGTCTGGCTTCTTTCATTCAGTATAATTCATCTGAAATTCATCCACGTTATAGCACATGTTAATAGTCGGTTTCTTTTCATTGATGTGTAGTATTCTATTGTATGGATATACTACAGCTTAGCCATTCACCTATGGATAGACATTTGGGTTTTGTTTAGATATTGGCAGTTACAAAAAAGCTGCTATGAACATCTAGTACAAGTCTTTGGATGGACGTATCTCCATACATATGTCATTTCTCTTGGGTGGAGTGGAATGGCTATCAAACTGTTTTCTTTCCAAGCTGATCTTGTTTTACAATCCCAGTCGTAACATATAAGAGAGAGTTCTAGATGTCCCACATCCTTGCCAAGACTTGCTATGCTCAGTCTTTTTAATTTATCCATTTTAATGAGTAATGTGTATACTTTACAATTCCCTAAAGATTAATGCTGTAGCAGATTTTCATGCTCCTATTTGCCATCCATACATCTTCTTTGGTGAAGTAGCTGTTAAGTGTTGGCCAAATTTTTAATTATCTTATCACTGTGCTTTTAAAGGTCTTTATATATTCTGGGTACAACTTTTATCAGACACATGACTTACAAATATTTTCTCCAGCATTTTCATGCTCCTAAGAATGTCTTTTGAAAAGCAGATGTTTTTAATTTTGATGAAGTCTAATTTATCAATTTGTTCTTTTATGTGTCATGCTTTTTTGTTTGATCTTAATCTTTGCCTAATTCAATGTCACAAACATTTTCTCCTATTTTTCTTCTACAAATTCTACAGCTTTAAACTTTACATTTAGAACTAGGATGAACTTTGAGTTAATTTCTGTATATGTTTGTATCAAAATTCTAGCACCAGTGCTTAAAGACATTATCCTTTCTCTATTCGCTTGCCTCTGAACCTCTGTGGAGTTTTCCATATAAGAGTATGCGTGGGTTTATTTCTGAACTTTGTTCTGTTCCACCATGTAGTTGTCTGTTTTTTACACTGCCTTGATTACTGTCATTTCATGATGTCTTGAAATCAAAAAATGGTAATCTTCATTTTCAAAGTTGTTTTGGCTCTTCTCAGTCCTTCACATTTCCATGGGAATTTTAGCATCAGCTTGTCAAGTGCTACAAAAGAACCTGCTGAGACTTTGATCAGAATTACATTAAATCCATGCAGAACTTTTGGGAGAATTCACACGTGAACAGTAATGGCTCTTCTGAACGCTGGACCTGTATAAGTACGTGTCCATGGCTTCAGGTTCTCCTTGGTTTCCCTCAGCATGGTAGTCGTCAGGGTACAGAAGCTGCCCATCTTTTGTCAAGCTTATCTTTCACTTAGCTCATACTTTTGATGCTATATAATAAAAGATATTTCTAAATTTTGATGTGTGGTTTTTATCATTAATATATACAGATATAATTGAGATTGTAGCCAATGACCTTGCTAAAATCATTTAGTTCTGGTAGCATTTTTGTAGATTCTATCAGATTTTTAACATAGACAATCATATCATTTGTGTGAATAAGGTCAGTTTTGCTTCTTTTCCAGATTATTTGCCTGTTATTTTTTCTTGCCTCATTGCCCTGCTCAGAACCCCCAGCACAAGAATGAACAGAGGTGGTCAGAGAACATATCCCTGTCCTGTTTCTGATCTTATAGTAAAAGCATGTAATCTGTGACAGTAGCTAAAGGTTTTTTACAGATGCCCTAAATCATACTGTGGCAATCCCTTCAATTCCTAGTTTGCTTCGAGTTTTTATTAGAAATGGATCCTGGATTTTGTTAAATACTTGTTGAAGGGAGGGGAGGAAGGCCTCGTTGAAATGATTGTATGGTTTTTCTTTCTCATTTTGTTAATATGTATAATGATTTTCTAATATTAAAGCAATGATGCAATCTGGGGATAAACCACACATGACCATGATGTATGATAGAAGAATTCACTAAAATTTTGCTTCAATTTTTTGCATCTATGTTCATGAAGGATGTTGGTCTATAATTCTCTCTCTCTCCCTCCCTCCCTCTCTCTCTCTCTCTCTCCCTCCTTTCCTCTCTCCCTCCCTCCCCCTCCCCTTCCCTCTCCCAGCCCACCCGCCCCAATGTCTTTGTCTTGTTTTGGCATCAGGGTAACACTGGCCTCATAAAATGAGTTGGCAAGTATTCCCTCCTCTTCAGTGTTTAAAAAATGTTTGCATAGGACTGGCATTTTCTTTTTCTTTAAATGTTTTGTAGAATTTACCAGTAAAGCCATTTCAGCTTGATTTTCTTCATGGGAAGGTATAGAACTACAATTCCTATTTCTATAATAAATGTAGGAGTATTTAGGTTATTTAATTTTTAATGAGTGAGCATTGGTAATTCATGTCTTTCAAGGTATTTGTTCATTTCATTTAAGTTGCAAATTCATTGGCATACAGTTTTTTCATGTTATTCCCTTATTATATTTTAAACAACTATATACTCTGTAGGGATGTCACCTCATTCATTTCTGCTATTGGTAATTTTTTTATTTTTTTCTTAGTCAGTCTGTATAGAGGTCTCTCAGTTTTATTGATCTAGTCAAAGAATCCGCTTTTGGTTTCATTGATTTTCTCTACTGTCTCTTTTTTGTTTTTGTTTGTTTGGTTTTCCCCCCATTGATATGCACTCTGATTTTTTTTATTTCCTTTCTTCTACTTAATTTGAGTTTACTTCACTCTTATTTTTCATTTTGTTAAGGCAGGAACTGAGGTGATTGACTTGAGACTTTTCTTATTTTCTAATACAGAAATTTCATGCAATGGATGTCCCCTTAGGCATTACATTTAGTAGCATCCCACAAATTCTAATATGCGGTGTTTTAATTTTCATTCAGTTCAAAATACTTTCTAAGTTCCCCTCTGTTTTCTTCTTTGACCCATGGGCTATTTACAAGTGTAATAGAGTCCAAATATTTGGAGATTGTCCAGGTATCTTTCTGTTGCTGATTTCTAATTTAATTTCACTGTGGTATAAGAATACTCTTTGTATGACCTGAAACCTCTTTAATTTATTGAGACCCATTTTATGGCCCAAAGTATGATCTAGCTTGGTAAGTATGTCACGTCCGATTCAAGGAATGTGCAGTCATAGTCTGGAATGGAGCGTGCTGTAAATGTCAGTTAGGTCAAGTTGTTCAAGTCTGACAAATTATTAAGAGATGAGAACGGAAACCCCTGATTATAATTATTGCTTTTTCTATTTCTCCTTTCAGGTCTACCACATTTTGCTTCATTTGTTTTGAAGTTCTTTTACTGGGTATGTAAATTTTTAAAGTGTCCTATTGCTAAATTGATATAAAAATCATTATGAAACGACCTTCTTTATCCCTAGTAATTCTTTGCTCTGGTAATCAACTTTATCTGATATTACTATAGCTACTCTTTCTTTTGATTATTATTATCATGGTAAATCTTTTCCTAGCTCTTTGTGTCTTCATATTCAGGTATGTTTAGTCTTGTTTTTTGCAGGCAGTATATAGTTGAGTATTGTTTTTTATCCAGTCTAATATTCTCTGCTTTTAATTGGGGCATTTTCACTATATATATTTAATGTGAATATTGATATGGTTAGGTTTAAATCTATAAACTTGCTATTTGTCGTCTACTCATTCCAGCTGTTCTTTGTCTTTTTCTTCTTTTGAATTATATGTTTTATAATTTTACTTTACCTCTTTTATTAGTTTATGAGAAATATATCTTTGTTTTGTTATTTTAGTAGTAGCTTTGGAATTTAGAATATATATTTTCAATTTATCACTGCCTATCTTCAATGGATATTATATCACTTTGAATATAGAATATGAACCTTAAAATAGTATACTTCCATTTTTCATCTGCTGACCTTTAGGCTACTATTGTCATGGTTTTACTGTTACATGTGTTATGAACCTCACATTACATTATTATTTTCTAAAACAGTCAACTATCTTTCAAAGAAATATAAATAAAATCTTAAATATCTGCCCATGCAGTTATCATTTCCAGTGCTATTCCCATATATAATCCATATTTTCATATGGTATCAATATCCTTCCACCTGAAGGACTTCCTGCAACCTTTCTTATACTGCAGGTCTATTGGTGATTAATGCTTTCAGCTTTTGAATGTGTTTATATTTATCTGAGCCCAGCTTGTAACTCCATTTTATGCATAAACAAAGGGTTTGTGGGGAATACAGTTTTAACATGAAATTAATTCTCTAGGAATCCAACTATTATGTCAATAGAGGTCAAATATTATTTTTCGTTTTTCTGACATCAACCGAGAATTGGTCACTGTTTCAGAAAAGCACGTCACTGGTGTGTGATCCCTCATCAGTGCAGCAGTCCGCGCTTGAAGGAGGCAAGCCCGCGGAGATTCTAGGTGCATCCCACTGCTTTGCTATGACCTCCAGTGTAGCTGTGCTCTAACATTAGCATGTCATTGATTAGAGGTTACTTTCCTGGTTTTCCTTTTGTATTACAATGAAGGTATTACATTTTTCTTTTTCATTATATGTGTGGTAATTTATATAACTTGCAAAGAAAATGGAGTATCAGCTTTCTACTGGTGCATAACAAACTGCCCCAAACTTAGTGACTTAAAACACGGGTCATTTCTTTGCTCCCAATTGCACGGGTTGGTGATCTGGGCAGGGCTTGGCTGGGGCTCGTCTCTGCCCACAGCACACTGGCAGAGAACGTTGTGCCTTTGTGATGAGCTGGCAGATAGGCTGGGGGTGAGCTGCTGACTAGGACTGTCCACTGTGGCACCGAAGTCCCGCTTCATGCCGCCTCTCCAGGTGGCTACCTCAGACTCCATCCCAGGGTGGCTTGATTCCCAGAGGGAGAAGGAAGACGCCACAAAGCCTTTTGAGGCCTTGGCTTTGAAGTCACCCAACATCTCTACCACTGCATTCTACTGGTCACAGTTAATCACAAGGTCAGTCCATGAAACAGACACTACTTCCTGATTCTAGGAGCCACAACATCACACTGCAAAGGAAGTGAGTGCACACGTGATGGCAGGTTTGGTAGCACGCTTCATAATTTATCATGTTACAGAGCATGTGTTATCAAAAGGGGCATCGGGCCTGTGAGGACTGACAACCACTGCTATAAACAGTGTTTTCTCCATTTCAGGGACACATGTCCTCTCTCAATTCCCAACTCAAACAAATAAGAAGGCATCCTCGTGCTCCAAGCAGCCTCACGTCCACAGGCTGACGGCCTGTTCTGCGTTCTGGCCACTGAGCAACAAATTGTTTGCCTGCGACTCTCAGTGATTGTCCTCGAGTTCTTAAACTGCCCAAAAGAAGCAGTGAAACAGAAATTCCGTAATTACCTTTTCTTGCTTTGTTTTTCTAGAAATAGACAAACCAGAACACTGTTGGCTTATAGTGAATTTTCATGTAAGGGATCCCCGTTGTCAGATGGCTAGAGAATCAGTTAGATAACTGACAGATTCATTAGGTAAGTGACACACTTTTGTTGCACTGGGTGCCACACAGACTTGAACCTGACATTCAACCAGCGCACCTCCTACCTCCTTCCTCCTGCATGAGAGACAGCAAGACGGGCACCCAGGACACTACAGAACCCGGCCAATGAACACAACGTGTGACCCAAGCAACAGGGTCAGCCCGTGTGGCCTGGGAGAATTCTGGACAGTGTGTGCTGTGCTCTGAACAGCTACAGAACTTTGAACTCCTCCAACAGGACAAACCGTCCAGACCCAGATTTTCCGAGCCTGGCCTTGCTTCTCTGGCACTCCCTCCTCAAGACCAGGGGCTACAGTACACACAGCAAGCGTGGGTGCAAGTACAGGGGGAACACTCAGGGAGCGTGGAGTCTCGCGTGCTGATTGTGCCCCAGGGTCGTGGGGTGGGCCGGCCACGCTGAGAGTCAAGGTGTTGTCTTTTCATTCTGGAGAGTTCCTCTCCAGCCACTGTAATGTCAACAGTCAGTCCTGTTCCCAGTAGGTCCTAAAGACGACCTCAAACACAGGGAGCCTGCAAAATATTTAACAAAGGCCAGTTCACGATCAAGATTAACCCTAATGTTCCAGACAACACCTGCGGTGCCAACCAACCAGAGGCTTGGGGACAGCCCTCCTCACCACCGCTGGGAGGTACCAGGAGACAGCCGTCCCACTCTGGGTGAACCATAAGGCACAACCTACTCCAAGAAATAAGTCTGAAACCCGATTAGCCCACAGACAACAAATCCACTTTCTTGACAGATTCCACATAAAAGGGGGCATTTGTGTGGCACTCATACCACATATAGACTATTAGAAGTTGAAATGGTGCAGCATATAATTATTTAAAAAGCAGTAGGGAGTCTGTCCCCTCCCCCGCAAATAATATACTCCGAACCACTAATCTCCCACTGGAATTAGCTTAGGGAACAACTGGCCCTCATCCTCCCAGGGAGATGGAACCTTTGTTACGAAACCAGAGCTACACACAGACGATACCGCTGGTGACCGGCCCAGGTCCCCAGTTCCGTGGACCAGGCCTGCTCACCTGTCTGCCAGCTGCCTCCTTCAAAGGGCCTCCCTCCCCCACATAGGAGCCGTTCACCTGGGAGGGAACATCCCTCCCCAGATGTGGTCCCAAGACTCTCCAGTGCCCTCCCGCCTGCCTCATGGTTAGAGCAACCCTGGGCCAGCGCTGCTGGGGGGCTCTTCATGGATCCCCACAGTCAGCGCTTCCCCCTCCACTCAGACCCGCCTTTAAAGATAGTAGCACGCTGACACTTGGCATTTGCTGAAGATTCCCTACGGCGGGACGTTCCAAATTTTTTTGACAGTGACCCAAAATAAGAAATAAATACACTATACATCATCATCTAAAACACACATGCAGGTGTGTGTGCGTACCCATCCACTTTTCATGAGGTCACACTTACCTTTACTACTACTGTTTTCTATTTTACTTTTTAAGTATTGATCACAACTCACTAACTTAATTTTACTAACTCACTGCCCCGCACCTCCTCGCAAGGTGTCTCATACATAAGAAACACTCAATAAATATTTGAGGAGTGATTACCAATCTGCTGGTTATGAGAGTGTCCAAGGGACAGTCTGGAAGGGTGGGTCTTTGGATCTTTCCAGTTTGTTAGACTTCATGGAAAATTATATGATTTACCTTCATAAGTGTCAAGGTCCTCCCGAGGGGCCCTGGAGCAAGGAGAATCACTACAAAGGTGCTATTGTCAGTGTTCACCCATGCCCTCGGGCTCCCCAACAAATCCTGTCATTTTAGAAATACTAATATGGCTGCCAATGTCAAGAGAGGCGGCAATGACCAGAGATGAGCTCAAAGCATTTCCCTCAGAAAGCAAATGCCAGGAAGAGCTGTAAGTGAATAAAATGGGAATCATGAATGAAAGCAGAAAATGAAAAAATAAAAGAATTAAGGCAGCAAAGAAGGTTCTGAGAGCATGCGGTGGTGCTTTCCCACAGAACTGGGACATGCCCGCGCCGTGACCCGCAAAGCACTCCTTGCCTCTGTGGGTTCCTGAAGACAATCCAGGCCGAGAAAGACAAATCATCATGCGGCTGGCGCATAGAGCCTTAAATCATGGTGGCGGTGGGAGGGTCCTCTCAGACGTAAAACAGTGAGGCTGACGGGCTTTCTTCTGACTATAGGCTGGCTTTTCAAAGGTGCAGAAGGGCAGGGCAGCACCGGGAGCTGTGCCCTGGGCTGCACTGCTGTGCCCTCCCTGCCGAGTGGCATGGGGCCACCGCCCTGCCTCCTGCTCCCCCTGACTGGCCATCCTGCTGCCATCTCCGCTGCATCAGCACCTGGTGCCTGGCCCGTGGGCCAGCTTCACTCCTGAGCATCTCCATGTCTGTCCTCTCACCACCACCCCAGTTCCCACGGAGACTTGACTTCATACGTTACCAACTACCGTTCCCCAAAAAGGAGCAACCGCACTGTGACTTCCTTGTAGCTGCCTTTTACTGCAAAGAGATCTGTGAACTTGAACGAGAGAAGCACACCACAGCCTTATCTCCAGGCCGCTCTACCAGACATGTGCGATACTCGCTTCCACTGCGACCTTGGGAGCAAATCTCAGCATCATGAGTCCGAGGTTCCTGTGATGTTGTCGTCAGTAGAAATCACAGCCCTTCTCTCCTCACACTGAGGTTGTGGAAGGCATCTCACACCATCACTGGCAACCTGAAGGCTCGGAACTGTGACAGTCCAGCAAACAGAGCCGGCCTTGGATCTCAGTTAAGTTGTCAATACATAGAAGCACACACGTCACTCCCTCCCAAGTTGGGCTTTTACCACATTGCATTTCAATCAAATAGGTTCCTTTGTAAGCCTTTGCATTTTAATTCACTCATTTAAAAACGTAAGTCTGAGAAATGATCTGTAGGCTTCCCCACACCCTCAGGTGCAGACCCCCAGGCAGGTCCCGGGCACAGAAAAACACCTTTGCTGATCACCTCTGTATGCCAAGCCGTGGGCCACACTCCTCATTTCAACCACTGTAACTTTCCATTTTTTTAATATTTATCTACCTATAGTCTCAAATTACAAAAATGATTCTAACCTATTATAACAAGTGCAACGATGCAAGGAAAGAGCACACAAAGGCAGGCCCAGTCCCCTCCCGAGTGCCTCCAGCTCCCATCCCCTGAAGAATCCCGCACACCCTTCCTCTGGCTTCTACAAACACACAGGAGGGTTGATTTATAGCCTGCTTGCACCAAAATAGCGTCATTCTACACACGTTCCGTAATTTATATTTGTCACTTGGCAATTGACACTATAACACAGACATTCCTACGAGGCTGGGACTACGTATTTTTCTCATCTCTTTACACATAGCTATATACACTTGTAGGTGACAAAATCGAATTGTGCACATTGTGGTTTCTTAGCCCAGTCTTTTTCTCCCTATTGGCCTCCTCAGCTCCCTCACTTGTATCAGTTACCTACTGCTGCATAACAAAGCAGCTCAGAGCTTAGCAGCCTCAAATAACATTTATTATTCTAGAGCTTAAGAATGTGGGGGAGGGGAAAGCCGGGACGGCTCAGCGGGTTGAGCGCTCGCTTTGAGGCCATGAGGACCGAGGATCGAATCCCGGCTCCGGCCCAGGCAGGACCCAC